>SSNR01000195.1:1031538-1059038 GCA_006937965.1 Callopanchax toddi
GCTATGCTAACCGTTTTGAAAGGGAGGGGAGGGGCTTTCTCTGTTCGTCCTCGTCTCACCTGTGTCTCCACCCGTGCAGGTGGGGAAATGAAGCGGCTCATTTACAGGGGATTTCATAATAAAAAGTACCGAAGTCAGTACCATGGTTTTTTGGTACTGGTACCTACTGACGGCTTTCGGTCGGTACCGGACTAGAACCGTGTTCTGGTACCCAGCTCGAGTTAGAACAGACCCCCCAACACGCTGATCACATGATCTACCTCAACACGCTGATCACGTGATCTACCTCAACACTCTGATCACGTGATCTACCTCAACACTCTGACCATGTGATCTACCTCAACACTCTGATCACGTGATCTACCTCAACACTCTGATCACGTGATCTACCTCAACACTCTGATCACGTGATCTACCTCAACACTCTGATCACGTGATCTACCTCAACACTCTGATCACATGATCTACCTCAACACTCTGATCACGTGATCTACCTCAACACTCTGATCACGTGATCTACCTCAACACTCTGATCACGTGATCTACCTCAACACTCTGATCACACACCAGCTGCTGGAGGGAAAGAAAGTCTGACTCAACAATATGGCGTTAATTCAGCTGAAGGTAAACTGTTGCTTCGAATCAATAAAATAATTCTGAATTAACATAAACAAATATAACAAAACGACTGCTGCAAACAAACAAGATAAAATGCTGCTTTTACCTTCAGCATCAGTGTTAGGAATTTAACACACACACACACACACACACACACACACACACACACACACACACACACACACACACACACACACACACACACACACACACACACACACACACACACACACACACACACTCCTACCTTCCCCGGGCTGCCTGGCGTTCTGCTCTGAGAATCCGGTTTTTCCTGCATGTTGCCCTCCTTCACCTTCTTCTCATCCAGCTGCTGATCCACAACAACCCTCCATCTCTCTCACAGCCTTCCTCTCCTCTCCCACCGACCCACTATTCTCCCTTTCCTCTCCTCCCTCCCCCCATTTCACGGCTAAAGCAGCTCAGCCTGCAGTTTTCTAAAGGCTTCAGTCTTTATCTGTCAGAGACACACTCCTACATCTGTACCCACACACACACACACACACACACACACACAATGCTCAGTTCAATTACAGTCATGAGGTGGAGGGTGTAAATTTAAAATGTGGGTCACAGAAAAGCTTTTTAAAGGAACATCATCTTAAAAGTCCTCGTTTTAACTGTCGAGATGCTGATTAACATTTAATCAGGAAAATAGGACTAAAGGCTAATGATGTCTCTGAGATATAACCTGAGTAAAAATGAAGACTGATACTGATCTACAACAGTTTCACGTTAGTGTTTGATCACGTTCTCTGTCATTAGCTACTCTGGTCTGCTCAGGGCTGTGATAAAGGAACGGTTCCATGTCGGTTCTACCTGCTCATTAGAAGTCCATCTAAAACAAAAACATGTGGAATAACAAGCCAGAACATCAGTGCTGGGATTTTATAGTGTGAACTAAATCAGTTGGTTCCCAGTTTGGTAAAAGTCTGTGGATCTACCAGGTGCTGTGAAGGTTTCAGCCTTAGTTTTGTGTGATTAACCAGCTGTTTATATCAAAGACACCACTCAGCTTCTTCTCTAAGAATGTTCAGGAATTAAAATGTTCTCTTGACACAACAGGATACAGGAGAGCTGTTATCTGGAGGGACATGTTCTGGTAACAGCTCCCTCTGGATGCTCCTCCACAACACAACCTCTAGAGAACATAGCTGAACTTCTACTGGGGCCACAATACCAACAAGTGTTCAGTTTCCTCTGCACTGCCTTAACGTAGGGCTGCTCCATTAGGGCAAAAACGATCATCACAATTATTTTGATAGAAATTGAGATCACGGTTATTTAGATGATATTTATTTAACTAAAGTATTACTGAACAATCATTGAACAGTGGCTTTTAAAGACTGTCTAAAAATAAACGTGTGCAAATACTGATAAATAAGACTAAGAATAAAACATGGAACAAATGTAAACATCTGAATTCAACAGCCTACTGCATAATAACTATACAGATAATAATCAAACATCAAGGCAAGTTGTCCAGCTGTTCTATCAAACTCAGGTCTGTAGAGTTAGTTGACCAAACCAAACTCTGAAAGTAGAAACTAAATATAAACTGAGAGAACGTTGAGAGGGTTTGTTCTCTGCTCTTTCATAGGAGTGGGAATTTACAACCAGTTCCAACAGACTGACTCCATCTGAATTGTTCACCTCCAACTTTATTAATTCTTCACTTTTCTCTCGTTTCTGGTTTTCATGAAATTTAGTGTCACAGACGGAACCGGCATTGTGTCCACACCCGAACCGCTGATGAACGAGATGAACTCACAACCACCTCCAGAGGATAGGAGCTGCAGCGATTCGGTCCGGACGCAGCGCCGGCTCCATCCGAACTGAACCTGCCCCCCCCCCCTCGCTCGTGCTGTACCAACCGGAGCGGATTGTTGAACAGCTGTTGGAAAAGTGAGAGCTGCATGCTGTAAGAGGTGCGCTTGATTTGCCACTCAGAATAGTGTGAGAGTAAACCGCGAGGGAGGAGCTAATAATCGGCTCAGTCAGGTTTAAAGCTGCACTCGTTAATTTGGTAAACAACAACGTAGCTTTTAATGGGTTTTTTTCATGCATCTTAACAACGTTCGAACAACCGAAAGCAGCTATTGGACAATCCGTCTGTCTGTCACTTCCTCACTGCTTGGATCCTCCATTAATGCTGCTGGAGCATTTTTCAGCAGAACATCCAGGAAGTGAGAGAAGGACAGAAACAGCTGTTAGCGCTTCAGTTTTAGGAAAAAATACCAGAGCCCCAAAAAGAAAAAGACCTTTTCAGCTAGCAGGAAGCTAAAAACGTTTGGACGTAGAAAGAGGAGGAACCTGGGGGAACGTTAGCATAGCGCTTCAACGGCTGGTGTTTGACTCTGTATTGTTACCGTGGCAATGCAGGGTCCCATGTCTGGAGGAGGCGTGGCCTACAGATTCTACCCGACAGGAGGGCTGAGAGCTCTGAGACGTGTTAGTGTAAAGTAGCTAGCGATACCTAGCTTGTTTACCATGTTACTGAGTGCAACTTTAATGATCGTGTAAAACCCAGATTATAACCACGATGATAATTTGATTAATTGAGCAGGCCTACTTTAACTGGCAGCTCAACCACTAAATCCTGAAATCTAATCAAACTAAAAAAACAAAAGAATCTGACAATGTTTCAGTAGAAAGTTGATTATTAGTTTACTGTAATGTTAGGGTAATTATTATCATTGTTCACTTCTATTAGACAGGGTTCACATGTCAAAACCAAATTCAAGCACCTCCAAGGTGAGTTTCTAGACTTCCCAGCCCCTGGTGAAGATTTACACTGAAATAGTTTAAATTCCTGGTCTCATAATGTTATAGAGCTAAAACCAATTTCAGTTACAGGTTCAAACATTTTCAAAGCCCTGAAACAACCACATCAAATTTCAGCAGATTGAGGATTTTGATCACCCTGATTACAACCCTTACTGCCCTAAAGTGATTAAAAAATACCAAAGAACAACAAACGATAGCTGTGGAGTTGTTGATGATGTTTAGCACTTTAGCTGAATTCTGGGAATTCATAATTATTACATCCATATGCTAGAAACTGAGGTTTTGTTCCGTTATTCAAACACAGTCTCTCTTGTATGTTTAAATCTACGGCATCCTATTTATTCAGATTTGCATTTAAAAAGTATAGGATGAGCTTGAAAAAACTGTTGACTTTTGGAACAAAAACATAGGAGTCAGTAAATAAAATACATTTAAAAAGTAGTTACTGAAACTACTATTGTACTATTTTAATTCATTTGATCACCATTGTGGTTTGGCTTCAGTTGAAAGCTTTATAATAAATCCATGCACCTTTAATACATCCATGTGATAAGAACTGCTAAAATAACTAGCTGCATGAATTCCAGTTGGGTTATTTCATGTTCCCTGAAATCCCAGGATTTCAGCGTCTAGATTTAGTCAGGTAAGGTTTAATGTGGAGTTGACTGGTTTAACGATTACAGACCAAGTGTTGTTAAAATTTAGTGTACTTAAAATAAAACTCTTAATGTTAACTTTAGAAATAAAAAGATCATAGGAAAATATTCCATGGGTTAAATAAATAACAAAAGATTGATCAAATATATCCCAGTCAGACTGTAAAAGTTGCATTATTACCTCAATCAGTCCAGTTGTTTTGACTTAATATTTCATAATGGAGGTGTTGACTAATGAATGCAATTGTGTCATTCATTTATTTAATGATGTATTTTACTGGCAAAACAACAAATGTGTTTTAAAAAATGCAGTATTGTTTCTATAAAAATGTTGCACTAAAAAGATTACAAAAAATGTCCTTATTTTGAATATAAATGTTCAAAAATTACTGCTTTTGCATTTTCCACAGTAAAAAGTCGTTATAAGTCACCAGCAAGGATATGTCAACCTTTCATTTCTGGTAAAATTTATGTGTCCCAGTTTTTAGTTTTGAAAATCTGGTCACCCTACTTTGATTGTGCGTGTTTAGCTAGCACTCACCGCTGTCAGCTCCATCCTCTTCGACCTGGAGACTGAACCGGATGACTCCAGTTTCTTCCTTTATGCCGCCGGCGCTCTGCTGGTTAGACTCAGCAAAGGTTCATCTGAGAAACACAGATAAGACCAAGAAACGGTAGGCTATGCTAGCTAGCTTAGGGAGGATGTAGCATATATTCTGAACCTGAGACAACACAACTCCTCCAAGTCCGACACTAAAGGGTCAACCCTCCGTCACACAGCACTCCTCTAATGATAAAACCTGCCAGATATGAGCCTACTGACTGAGCTTTTAGAGGGGGAAACAGATGGTGACACATTTGCATGTCTTGCTAGCAAGCTAACTTTGCAGGTGTTCTCTTACCTGACTTAAAAGTGCTGGCGACCGATGAAAGTAACGTCAACTCTTGTGAGGTCCAGGAACTCCATATTTTTTATCATTAGAGAGGCGACCTGGGAGCGTTTCCATGGAGACCGACGTCCATAATCACCGGTGGTAAGACTCAAGTGCAACGCCGAACTTTCTAGCAAAGCTAGTTGTTCAACAGTGTTCGTGTTAGCTTTCCCAGTACCTGTACATTCTTTAATTTGCCCCTGTAAGAAACACAACACGTTATGTGGCGAAAATTGTGCCTAAAAACGTGTTTTTCTCAGCACAATTTTACCCATAATTCCTTCCTGAAGCTGACGGCAGCTGTCGCAAGCTGCTGTAATTGTTAACGACGGTCAAGTCAGCCCTCACGCGGATTTCATGTGCGCGCAAATATCTGGTATTACGGGGTTCTCGCGGAGTAGCGGCTTTCAAAATAAAGGCCGACTTCCGCTTCTTGCTTGTTCTCATCAAAAATGGTAACTGGTCAATTTTACTATAAAAATATTAAAGCCTCTTTAAATCAATAAAATAATACACAAAAAATAAGTCCAGATATTAGATTTGACATTAAAAGACAATCTTTTCTTACCAGAATCTGACCATCATCATGATGCTCATTTAAAATTAAAGTAAAAAACTAAACAACATTGTGTGTGTGTGTGTGTGTGTGTGTGTGTGTGTATATATATATATATATATATATATATATATATATATATATATATATATATATATATATATATATATATATATATATATATATATATATATATATATATATATATATAAAATTTATTTATTTTTTAAACATTGGTTGCCACAGACAATTTTTACTTTAAGTATGTGTAGCCTCACCAAATAGGCTACATCCTCTGACCTTTGACCTCTGTTGACCATCACAACAATAATCCGTCTTTTTCCCAATAACTTGGAATACAATCACTCTTGGATTATGTTTAACCCTGAATCAAGATCCCTACAGGTGTCCTACTGTCCACTTTCAGGTGTCCATCTCCCAGATGACCTTAACTGGACACTAACTGGTCTAATAAAACACTCTCTGTAAAGAAGTCTCTTCTTTAACACCAAATGACTGGTGTTCCAACTGTAATCTCTTGTTTACAGAACATTCTCTGGTTGTTCCTGCTCTCAGGGTCACCTACACACTCACACTCAAGGTGTTATAATATGCTTCTCTGCTATGTCATGCATTTCCTACAAATATAATGTGAGTGTTAACGGGCAGAAGTCATGTGACTTGGTAACTCCCTCACAGTCCCTTGTCCAATCAGAACGATTCACAACTCCACTAACTCAGTTCTGATTAGTACACTTAATATCTTCTGATTGGTTAAATTTAAGATAACTCGTCTCAAAACTAATACTCAGTTCCGGTACAAGTCAGTCTTGTCTTGCCAGTCTTGTCGAGTCCTCATAGAGGCTTGGTCTGAGCTACAGCCTGAATGCAGTTGGAGCTGCTATGCTGCTATCTTAGCTGAACCTTCATCAGCTTTGAACAAGGCCTCTCAGTCTCTCCCTCACCACGGGAGCAGATCAGAAATGACTTCAGCATGCCTGCTGAAATGCCTCCCTTGCTGACCGGGACGTATCCACGGACTGTCCGGCAAGGTCCTCGGCGGCCACGCCTTCCAGGACCACCACTCCGAGTCTGGGGACTCCAGCCTCAGCTCGTGGAGAAACCAACGCCTGTCAGATCTAGGAGCGTCCATCTTTCAGTGAGCGAACACCACTTTCTGATCGAGAGGTTTGCTTTGATAAAGCTTAATTCTTCCACTCTAGATTAAGCCAAAACTAAATTCCATAACAAACTCAAATTAGCCTAAATTGACTCTTAAAGTCACAACTAGGTTAACTAAATTAACTAACTTCCCTAGTCATTAAAACATATGCTACGGTCCGTTAAAACTCACAATTAACCATCTTCAACATCCTCAACATGTTTAAGAATATTAATTGTGTTTACATCAAACTTTCAAACTGTCTTATCTGTCTGTGTTCTTAGGTTTTTCAAATTAAACGATT
Source organism: Callopanchax toddi (assembly GCA_006937965.1). Lineage (NCBI taxonomy): Eukaryota > Metazoa > Chordata > Actinopteri > Cyprinodontiformes > Nothobranchiidae > Callopanchax > Callopanchax toddi. Next base: position 1,038,572 of record SSNR01000195.1, read on the forward strand.
GTTCAATTTTATCTGCCTCAGCTACACGTTATTAATAAGGTATTTCAATTCACTGTACTCTTTTTTTTTTTTAGATTAACTTTTTATTGAAATTTTTCTCGTTAACATGAAACTTAAGAGGTACNCTACAACTCAAAAGTATTGCTGGCTGACTCCTATATAGACTGCACACCAAGGAATAAAAAGAGGAGAGAATGTACCCAGTTCTCTTTCGGGTTGAACAACTACCCAGACTGTACTGTGGACTCCCCAATCACCCTGCGCCTCAGAACCCTCTAATTCTGTGTATGTACAAATCCCACTTTGACTGAAACCTGTCCAATCTGTTCAAAAGTTTATATGATAGACGTTCGTATGAGGCTAGCCTCCCCAGATGATTAAACCATTGAGTGAATGTTGGGGAGGAGGCGGACTTCCACTGAGTTATAATGAGCTTACGCCCCAACATCAATGCAGTCTGCACCCATTCTGCAACATTAGGAGGAAGGTGTTTAATGGATACTGGATCCCCCAAAACCACCAGCCCAGACAACAATGGGATGTCCTGCTGGACTACAGAATTAACAAATTTCTGGATATCCATCCAAAATCTTCGAACTTTGGGGCAGCTGAGGATCATGTGGATAAGTGTACCCTCCTCCCGCTGACATCTCCAGCATATTGGGGTCTGAATGAGTTTTGCCCTATACAGTCTAAGGGGAGTCCAATATATTCGATGCAATAGATTAAACTGGGTCAGTCTAGTTCTCAGTTCTCTGGACACTTTACTGGTATTCAGAAGAATAGCAGACCACTCTTGGTCAGTAAACTCAACCGTCAGGTCCTTTTCCCAGGCTGCACGAAGATCAGGGAGCCCCCTGTCTGTGCCCTTAAGGAGCAAAGAGTAGTATTTAGAGGCTTCGCGGCCTCTCCCAAAATTTTTCTTAATGAAGGCGAGATGATTAATGGTAGCGGGGGGTGTAGTGGGGGAGCCAAAGGTTTGGAGCATTAGGTGGCGGAGCTGCATATATTTCCAAAATTGATCATGTGGCAACCGAAATTGTGCTTTAAGCATGTCGAAGGACTTCAGAGATCCTCCATCGTACAGGTCACCAACCACAAGGATTCCTCTCTGTGCCCACCGTCCCCATAAAAATGGTGCCCTGTTAATACAAAGTTTTGGATTGAGCCATATAGAGGCCTCTGTGTGGAGGTAAGCATTAAATTTTAAAAGGGAAGCTACTTTCCTCCATATCTCCTGCATGTTAGAAAAAATTGGATGAGACTGTAACTCTGGGGCTAATTTAGTGGTTAAAGAGCTCATCAGAGGAAGTGGTGAGCACAAAGAGTCCTCCAAGCAAAACCACGGGGGGGGCTCGCTCGGGTGGCAAAGCCCAGTGGATCATGTGCCTCAATCCATAAGCATAATAGTAAAACAGGAGATTAGGAAGCCCCAATCCACCGAGCTCCACAGGACGCTGGAGTTTTCTTAACTTGATTCTGGGGCGTTTGTTATTCCATATGAATTGCGTGCATAAACTGTGGAATTGATTAAAGTACTTAAGAGGAATTTTTACAGGGAGAACATGCAACAAATAATTAAATTTAGGAACACAGCTCATTTTTATTATATTAACTTTTCCCCAGCTGGATAGAAATAGAGGGGACCATCGAGCTATATCAGTTCTGAATTTGTCCAAAAGCGGTTCGAAATTTACCTTTACCAGGTTTGATAGTGAAGGAGGAAATAAAATGCCTAGGTACTTTATACCAGAGCTGGGCCAACTGAAATCACCAGGGTGGAAAAGATTTTTAGGGCAAAATGCTGTCAAGGGGAGCGCCTCAGATTTTGACCAGTTCACCTTATACCCAGAGATATCCGAAAAGTTCTTAATGATTCTCAAAAGGGCAGGCAGAGATCGATCAGGACGTGTTACAAAAACTAAAGCGTCGTCAGCATATAACATTAACTTGTGAGAGACCTTATTAATTTGTATTCCCGTGAAGCCAGGATCACTTCGTATCGAAGTCGCCAGGGGCTCCAGTGCAAGCGCGAAAAGCAGAGGGCTCAAAGGGCACCCCTGCCTTGTGCCTCTCTGAAGGGTGAAAGGCTGTGATATAACACCGTTTGTAAGTACAGAGGCCCTCGGGTTAGTATAGAGGAGTCTGACCCAACTGACAAATTTGGGACCAAAGCCAAATACCTCCAGCACCCGCAAGAGAAAGCGCCACTCCACCCTGTCGAACGCTTTCTCTGCATCCAGGGAGAGGGCAATAGCTGGAGAGAAGTCGTCTGCTGGGGCGGTGTTTTGGACTGACCAGACAATATCGATTAAGCGCCTGACGTTGTCTGTAGAGCTACGAGATCGGATGAAACCCACTTGATCTGGGTGAACAAGGGTGGTCATAACCTTGTCTAATCTGTTTGCAAGTAACTTGGATAAAATCTTGCAGTCACAATTAATTAAACTGATTGGTCTATAGCTATTGCAGTCTAGGGGATCTTTTTGCTTTTTTAAAATAAGGGAAATGAGTCCTTCAGTCAGTGTTGGTGGTAAACTTCCCCTGCCGCGAGCCTCTACGAACATATCCAGAAGTAAAGGGGCAAGTTCCTCGCCGAACGCTTTATAGAACTCCATTGTGAACCCATCTAGGCCTGGGGCCTTATCAGATGGGAGTTTTTTAATAACCGAAACAATTTCTTCTTTGGAGATCGGCGCCTCCAACATGTCTACCTGCTCCTTTGAGAGGGAGGGAAGATCTAGGGACAGGAGGAAGCTATTTATTGCCTGCGGAGAGGCCCGCAATTCTGAAGAATAAAGCTGTGCAAAAAATTGTCTAAAGGCTTCGTTAATTCCCGCAGGTTCTAGCACTAAAGTGTCATCCTGCCTTTTAATTGCTGGGATGGCAGTCGTAGTCTCCTTCTGTTTTATGTATCTCGCTAGAAATGTACCAGGTTTGTCTCCTTCCTCAAATTGTTTCCGTCTGGCGCGAAACAGAGCAAATTCAGCCTTTTGGGTCAGAATAATATTAAGTTCATATTTAAGCCTTATAAGGTTGGTTAAATTTGCAGTTCTTGTATCTGATTTAAAGGCGGTTTCGGCTGTGGCTATTTTACTCTCCAGATCGAGCTGCTTGATTCTGTCAGATTTTTTCTTAAACGAAGCGTGCTGGATAATATACCCTCTGATAAAAGCTTTAAAAGCTTCCCAGGCAACGCCTGCGGAAGGAGCCGTTGCAAGGTTGGTTTCTGTGTAAAATTTGATCCGATCTCTAAGGGAGTGCAGGAACTTCGAATTATGCAGAAGGCTCGAGTTGAGTCTCCACCTGGGAGACTTTGGGGAGTTGACGAATGGATAGAGGTGTAAAGACACTGGTGCATGATCCGACAGGATAATGTTACCAATTGAGCACGCCATCACAGAGGACATCACAATATTTGATAAATTCACTGTACTCTTTCAAAGAACCTAGATACCTTCAATAAATATTAGCTATTATCAGGGTTAAATGACAGTGTATCACTTTTCATTATAAACATAAAATAAGCTAATGTTATTGAAGAGGGTGTAGTTAAAATAACTAATAGTTATTTCAAAATGCTACATATGACGAGCTACGCCAGGTTTTAACTACATAGTGTATATCACTACATATGGCGCTGCCAGCTCAGGATTTAACTGGATATTGACAAACAACCAGTTTTTAAGTACAAAATTAATACCTAAAAAAAGGATTAATAACTATAAGCTGTTTAATGACTGAACTCCATTTTCCCTGCCAAGAAGCACACACAGTCCTTGCTGATAAGATAAGCGTTGCCACCTCATCACTGAAGCCAAGTCTGATTCTTGTTAAGCTGTTTCACCTCATGTCTGTTTTCACAGTTAAATGTCTGTTGTGTAACTTGTGTATGCTTGGTGACAAAAGTTTTCCGACGTGGAGACAATAAGGTTCCGGCTAAGTTCTAAGCTGTTTATCAGACGGTTAACACGACGTCCAAGAACGCGTGGCCTAAATCAGACGTCCAGAGACAAACCAGGTAGAGACCTGTTGTCCTTCGTCAAAAATCTCGTGCGTTTTCACGACGAGTTTTAGGTAGCATCGGCTGAGTACGTTCCCCGAGCTAACCGCTAAATAGGTAAATATCCGCTGATTCCGCTAAACAACGCCGCTTTTATCCGTCTTCCATCGTCTCGTTTAACTCTTTGTCTCAGAGACACATCACTTCATTCCATTTGTTGAGCTTAACTCTTTCTTTCTCCTTCAGTGAATTATCTTCATCAGAATAAACAATGTCTGAACAAAAACAAATTAAAGAGGGTAGACGCCTCACCACTGGTGAAATTGCTGACTTTTTAGTAAAAATGGGAAAGTTTGTACCTGAACCAAGGTACCCAAAAAAGCTATCTGCTTATTTCAGGAAATTTGATAGGCTCATGGAAAACTACCCTGACACATGTTTAGAGGACAAGATCTTTCTTCTTGAAATGACCTCAGACATGATGGTGGGTATGTTTATTGATCGTCAGTCACCACACACGAAGAGTGACTTTGACAGGCTACATAGAGCTATCGCCAAATTCTTCTACTGGGATGAGGAAGCTGCAGGCCTCCCAGCTGTGAGGCCCGAGCAGGCTCTCCCTCAGACTCCTGCCACAGCGAGTGCAGAAAAGACAGTCAACCCCAAGGTGACTCCCGTCTGCCCACCTCCACGGTTGGTGCTGGAACCCCCAGCATATAGAGTTACTGTGTCTAAGGGTCATAAATGGATAAATAATATCCATATATATATATATATGTGTGTGTGTGTATATATAGATATAGTCTAGTAACTATCTGATGGCTCGTTTGAACACAAGGTAACAAAATACAGTCTGGTTTTAAGTGATCAGTCCAACAGAAACCCCACGCTGAAATAAGAGATCCAGTTTGTGTGATCATATTGGCAGAAGTCTAAATCATAAAGGGATTCAATAAAAATGGATATGCAAGTCGAGCTTCACATTACATCAAATGTTTAAGCATGGAAAAACCACACAAGATGAACATCAAATAGATTATATATTTATTGTCATTTTATTGCTTTAAGGCATCTTATGAAATCTAGACCAGCCTGACAGACCAGTTGGCATCAAACACATGTTTGACGATACAAGGCAGAGTACCAAAAGAAGCTGGTTTGTAGAGACTGAAGCAGTGAAATAAAAGATGAATAGAAGCTAATTCAGTGAGCTACTACATGAACCATCACCAATAACGAAACTCGTAAGAGAAGAGTCAAACAGCCACCCATACCAGTACGAAATCTGTATCAAAAAGAGCACGTCTGTAATATTTCACCCACACCACACTGAGGACATTCCAGCCATCTTCCTGATTTAGTGGTTCCACATCCCATAGATAGAACAGGAACTGGATCAAAATCACAGAAAAAGACAATCAAAAGGCCGGTGGCATCTCCTCTATTAAAGATCACATCAGCTCCAAAACTCTAACATATCGAAATGTACGATTGTTGCATTTAGCAGAGAAATAGACAAACATATTAGTAAAGCCTTAAAGAATGCTGCCTTTTCTGAGATTAAATGATATTGTTTGGCCAAGTATAACAATTATATAGAAAATGGGAATAAGGCTAATGTTTCTTTAGCATGTAGCCTGTGCTCCTGAGGACACGTCCCTCTGGACCCTCTCAGTCTGCAGCAGGGTTAGACGATGCACCAGGTTGGTCCACATCCTCATCGCTGTCCAGGCCGCTGCGACTGATGATGTTTCGTGTACTGAATGGTAAGTCTGCACGTCTAAAAAAATATCAAGTTTTAACAGGAGATACATTTAAAATCCAAGCAGTAGAAAATGTGGTTTGCTGTAACCTTTGAATCCATTTACCTCATCTTGCTCTTCAGAGTGCTGACTTCTCGGTTCATTGCGTCAGCTGACTCAGTGGCGTCATCCAGCTCCCTCTGCAGCTTCCTGCGGTACACGTTGGCCTTCGTCACCTCCTCCTCGGCTTCCTCCAGCTGACGCTTCAGCTGGCGCATTCGCCCGTTAGCTTTTTCCACCTGCAGACAGAAGTGTCACTTTGCAGTAGGAACAGATGTATTTCATAACGTCAGACGCTTGTTTTCCTTCAGTCTGTCATTTACTTGATCTTTGAACTGCTCTGCGTTGCGCCTCTCGTCGTCGACTTGTACCAACACCTCCTTGAGCTTCTTCTCTGTTCGCTTGACCAGCCTGGAGGCCTGCTGATGCTCCCTGAAAGAACAGCACGTTACAGAACCTGGTGTGGAGACAAGAGTACCATTACAAAAGGCCCAATCCCCTGTTTGTATTAGTGCTGCTCACTTTGACTCCACGTCCAGCTGTTCTTCCAGCTGAGCGATCTTGGCCTCCAGGGATGCGATGGAGGACTTGAACTTGGACTTGACGGTGTTCTCAAGCTCCTGCAGCTTCTGTTTCAGCTCCTTGTTCTGGCGTTCCAGCTGGGAACGAGCGCCCTCCAGCCGCTGGGAGTTTCCACGCTCTGCAGCCAGCTCTGATGTCAGCTGTTCAGCCTGGCGTCAGAAACACGAGGACAACACCGCGAAGTCACTACAGGCCGTTTACTCACCTCAAACGCCACATTTCTGTAGATGTCCTTACACAAAGCGTTAAACCGTCAGCAGACCAGCAGGACTCGTGGGGATCTCTTACCTGCAGGGTCAGCTTCTTGAGGCGATCGTTACCCATCTCCACACTGAGGTGTTCCTCCTCCAGGTCCTCCTCCAGCTTAGTGATGCGAGCTTCCAGCCTCCTCTTCTCATCCGTCAGCTGAGAACTGACAGAAGAAAAAACCTCTCAGTGTCCGAGACCGTTTCATCTAACTGTACCGTCCATCACCGGACTTGGAACACATCAGATTTACAGAACATCAAACACAAGTCTTTGTGGTTCCACTTGTTGGAAATGTGACCTAAACTGTGCCTGGAGACACTCGGTAATACTTCTTGGTGTTGTTGCTCTTCATCTCATCCTGGAGCTCATCCTTCTCGGTCTGAAGCTGTCTCTTCAGTCTCTCTGAAGTGGCCAGGTCCTGAGGAAAGCCAACAACACATTTATTCATTTGACACCGTTACTGCTACAGGCTGATGTCACTGCTAAGCTAACGGTTCTAAGTGTGCTCTAAAAGGCTAGGTCTGAAATCAGCTTGTAGACAACTCAGAGCGATACTTCATGCTAACATTAGCGTTCATCTTTAAGAGTTTTCAGGTGAGAAACGAAGCCTCAGGTAAACGAGCTCCTCTCCTCTCTGAACTTAAGGAGTTGTTTGATCAATAAGATCAGGTTCTAGAGGTTGACTGGTGATTCAGCGGCTGGCCTCATGGGGGCGTACCTCCTGGAAGTGCAGCATGTCTGCCTCCAGGGACTTGACCTTCTTCTCCGTCTCCCTGGCGCCGTTCACAGCTTCGTCTCTGGACAAGCGAAGATCATCCAGGTCTTTCATCTGTTCTTTGACCTGAACCTGCAGAGCAGACATCCAGACTCAGGCTGTGACTCGGGTCTATGGATGAACCGAGTTCTGAATCAGAACATGTTTAGTTTCTTCACTGTGTTTCACCTGGAGCTTCTTCAGCTGCTTCAGAGCGTCGTCACGGGCTTTGTTAGCTAGATCGATCTGTCCTCCGAGGTCTGCCAGGTCCATCTCCAGCTTCTTCTTGGAGGAGACGGCCTGAGAACGCTGTCTGCGCTCGTCTTCCAGCTCAGACTCCATCTCACGCACCTTAGAAAAGTCAAACTCTTTAAGTCAGAACGACTTTCATCGACATAAAAATGAAGTGAAGTTCAGAACCAGACCTGTTTGACCAGCTGTTTCCTCTTCTCCTCCCCCTGCTCGTCTCTGGCTTGCAGGTCTCGGTCGAACTGGGCCTTCATGGCCTGCATGTTGACCTCCAGACGCAGTTTTGCGTCTTCTGTGGCCTGCAGCTCGTCCTCCAGCTCCTCCAGCTGAACCTTCATCTCCTCCAGCTGCTGCTCCATGGCGCGCTTGGACCTCTCCAGCTCATGAACCTGCAGACAGTTTGTTTAGATCCAGTCTGACCTTCAGCGGGTCTGCAGAGCACCGTTAGTGTTTCTCTGGGTTGGGACTTTATTTATTAACATCAGACACTTCTCTCTCTCTCTTTCTCTCTCCAGTCCGGCGGCTGCTTACACTCTTGCCGGCGTCATCCTTAGAGGAGACCAGGTCTTCCATCTCAGCTTTCAGCAGTTTACTGGCTCTGTCCAGCTCGTTCTTCAGGTCAGACATGGTGTCCAGTTCCCGGGTCAGCGTGAGCGCTCGCGTCTCCTTCTCCCTGGCTTCAGCCTCAGCCCTGTCACGCTCCTCAGCGTACCGAGTAGAAACCGCCTTCTCCTCTGCCAACATCTGAGGAGTAGAGAGGATCAGGAGGGATCGATCACCTGGAGGACACTTACACAATGTTCTTTTACTAAACTGTGATGGTTTTTCACTCCTTCCAGTTCTAATCTAACTGGTTCCTTCTGATGACTTCAGTAAGAACTGCTGCTGTTTCTTCGGTCGGCTGGTTGGAGATGTTCTGTTACTGCAGCCTGTTGGACATCGTCTCTAACCGCCATCAGATTTACTTGGAGGTATTTAAAATACTAAATCCCTTATCTGTTAAACAACAACAAACGTACAGACGATGACGTCACCGACAGGTTACCTGATCAAACTTCTTCTGCTTCTTCTCCAGGTTGGACACAACCTGTCTCAGGTTGTCCTGGTCCACCAGGAGGTCGTCCAGCTCCTGCTGCAGGCGGGTTTTTGTCTTGTCCAGTTTGTCAAAGGCTGCCGTCTTCTCCTCCAGCTGCAGCGTTGCACCGTCCAGCTCCCGCTGGACCTTCTTGCGGCCCTCCTCTGCCGCCTCCAGCATCAGGGCCTCCTGTTCAACCTTCTTCTTCATCTCTGCCAACTGAAGAAAGGAAACAAAGAACGGAGAAGAACAGACAGAACTGAGGATGAGTATGGCATGGTGGCCAGGTATGTGTCCTCCTAAAGGAGGACTAAGTTCTCTGAGCCCTCCGTCTGTGTCCTGATGACATAAAGGTCTGGATGTCTGAGACCTTGTGTAGACGGTGGTGAGCTGAACATCACCGAGGGTCAAAGTGGGATCAGGGTCAGGTTAGAGAACCAGATCAGAGGGACTTTAAACCAGTAACTACCTGTCAGGTGAATCTGCTGCACGCCTTTTAACCAACGTTTGATCACATCTCTTCATTTAGCCTCCCTGGTCGCTTTAGGACTCTCTATCTGCTTCTAAAGCCCCTGGTGGCCCCGGCCTCCCAGTCTGAGCTGCTGCACCCCCAGGGTTGTAACCCATCTGAGGCTGAAGAGGACTGGATGCAGACGGATGAGACCGAGTCCAGGGTCAGACCTGTGAGGGAGGTGGTCTCTGAGCATGGTTCAGTCAGGTGTTGTGTAGCCAGAAGCTTTCAGGACGTTTTTAGAATGACCTGAAGCAGTGACAGGGTTAGAAACCCTCCGTGGATTCAGGATCACCACAGACCAGATCATGGCTGCTGTAACGAGTAGAAGCTTCTACTGTAGGGTTACAGCGGACCCCAGAGGTGATGCTTCAAAGAGTCCAGAGTGCACAGATGCAGAAGTGGAATGCAGCCTTCCTACTCTGTGTTCAGTCAGGGGGAGCCCTAAACACAGGCTCACCTCGGATTAGACGCTTTAAAAGAAAACCTAAAGCTCTGAGGAGACACTGGACCAACCTGGGCCTGCAGACTGGAAACTTGCTTCGCCACGTTCTTCTTCCCTTCCTCCTCTTCCTCCAGCACCTCCCGCAGGTTGTTCTGCTGCTCCTCCAGCTGCCTCAGGCGGGTGGACAGGGCCAGCTTCTGACGCGTCTCCTCCTGGAGCAGCTCCTGTAGAGGAAACGACAACATGAGACTTCCTGCGTCGACGCCGCTGGTCCAGGCCGTTCTGATTAGAGGACAGCCGACATGTCCAACACAAACCCATGGAAGTCTGTTCTCGGAGCAGGTTGATGAAATATAAAAGAGCTCGGACTGATTTAGAGGCGTTCACTAGTGAACACGCGTCCAGACCTACCCTACCTGCGTGGCCTGAAGCTGAGACTCCACAGCCGACAGGTCTTTGCTGGACTTGATGTTTTTGCCGTCCGCCTGACTCAGCAGACCGTTGACGTTGTCCAGCTCCGCCTGGTGGGACAGGAGACATTCTTAACGTGTGACATCATTAGCCGTGTCGCCCACCTGAGCGCTCTGCTCCTACCTGCATCTTGGTCAGCTTGTCGGTGAGCTCGTGCTTCTGCCGCTCACTTTCGCCGTGTTTGACCTGCAGCTCCTGGACCTGGGCCTCGGCCTTCTTACGGCGGTGCTCAGACTCTGCTTTGCTCTGAGTCAGAGTCTTCAGCTCGATCTGCAGCTCGTTCCTCTCACTCTCCAGCGCCTGCTTGGCCTTCTCCACAGACACCTTGTTCTGCAGAAGAAGCCTGGTGAAGAACTTTGTGGGGTTTTCCTGTTTGTGTCAGCGCAGCGGTCGTTACCTTTTTGGACTGCTCCAGCTGCTCGTTGAGCTCCTCGAAGGCCTGGCTGTGTTTCTGTCTCATGTCAGTCATCTGCTGCTCGTACGCCTTGGCTTCCTCCTCCAGAGTGCTCTTCAGCTGAGAAACCTCAGTCTCACGTTTGGCCCTGGAACGAGACAAACGACCTGTTGTGACCTGAACGTGTCGAGGACTGGACTGGACTTCTGACTCGTCTCACCTCAGCTCCTGCTGGGCTGCAGTAGAATCTAAAGTGTCCTCCAGTTCGGTCTTCAGGGCCTCCAGCTCCTCTCCCAGGTCCCTGCGTTGTTTCTCTGCTTTGACACGCGCACTTCTCTCCAGCTCCAGGTCCTCCTGGAGCTCAGAGATCTGGGCCTCCAGCTCCCTGATCTTCTTCTGGGCGGTGTTCTTTGCTGCAGCCTCCTCCTCAGTCCTGAAGTTCAGACAGACGTTACATCAGCTGATCTGCTCTACGTCCGGCGCTGTGGTTCTCACCTGGCCAGCGCAGCGAGCAGCTCCTCCTCCTTCTTCGCCAGCTGAGCGCGGAGCTCGGCGATCTGGGCCTGCAGGTCCGCTATCTGGTCGTGGAGCTCTGACGAGTCCCCCTCGAGCTTACGGCGGTTCTTCTCCAGCTCCTGGCGTGTCTTCTCCTCCTTTCGCAGACGATCTGCACGTGTTGACATTTCAGGAGTTAGTTTCCACCACGTGTCAAAGAAAAAGGAAACCCAACAACAGTCCCAAACACTCGCCCTCCAGGTCGGTGATCATAGTTTCGTGTTTGTTCTTCAGCTTCTGTAAGCTTTTGGACTTCTCTTCCTCCTCGGCCAGGTTGCTGGTGAACTCAGAGATCTTCTCCTCCAGCTGTTTCTTCTCCTACAACCATTCACAACATTTAGCTTTTCATTCCAGGGGAAGCTCTGCTCCACATACAGACTAACAGGAGACCTTGTTGAGTTTGCTGTTCTGGTCTTCCAGCACCATGATGTCCTCCTCCTGCTTCTTAAGCTTTGCGTCTGTGGTGACCTTCTCCATCTGCAGCTTCTGCCTCGCCGCCTCCTCCTCGTCCAGCTGCTGCTCCAGGTCCTGGATGGAAATCACTCACTTTAGAACGACGAACCATCAAGTCAGAACTAAAGCTGGGACTCTCTGGTTGGACGTCCAGTCTGACCGTGATGTTCTGCTGCATCTTCTTTCTCTCCGTCTGCATCTGATTGACCCTCTCCTCCTCCTCCTCCAGACGGGACTCCAGGTCGTGGAGGATCTCCTCCAGCTCCTGCTTCCTCACGGCCAGACGGTTCCTCATCTCCTCAGCCTCCGCACAAAGCTCCGTCTCTGCCTGGAGCTGCTCCTGCAGGGCCACTTTCTCTGCATTCAGCTAGTAGAGCAGAGTCTGGGTCAGCTTAGGACACAACTTCAACCCCTAAATAAGTTCCCTAGAGCCAGACTCCAACCTGATCCTGCTTAGAGGCGTAATGTTTGAGCTGCTCCTCAGCCTGGACCTGTCTCTCCTTCACCTCCGTCAGCTCCCTCTCTTTAGCAACCAGGTCCTCCTCCTGTCGAGTCACCTGCAGCAGAGGCTTCACCTGGAAGAGTCAGACCTCATCAGTGAGATCAGATCAACAAGTATTAGCCAATCAGAGTAATAAACACAGACATGTCATCGCTCAGATGAAGTCTAGACAGGAAAAGGAAGGAGATGGTTTCCTGAGAGGATCAGCCATGAGCTCATCACTGGTCACCTCAGGTCTTATGGTGTGTTTAGGAAACCTGTCAGGTTTTATTGATCTGATCCTGAAAACCTGCCTTCAGTTCATCCTGATGCTCACCGTTAGCTGGTGGTCTCAGGAGGAGCTGATGACCTCACAACCTTCTCTAGTGACTGATAAAACAACGTTCCTGTCCTGGTTTTTACCAGCTGAGAGTCGGCGTTCTCACCGTTCTTCCACTCGTCTCCTAACCTGAGCTGACCCTTGACCCCAGGCCTGTAGAGTCACATGTTTTGCTAACGGTTTCCTGGACCCACCTCAGCAGCCTCCACCTGCTCACCTTGGTGAAGAGCCTCCACCACTTCCAGTTCCTGAGCTTCAGATAGGCTGCACAGTTCCTCTGGATGACTTTCATGGCGGTCAGCTGCTGCTGCCTCTTCGTGAAGGTTCTAGGAGCGACAACATGACACCGACTCAGGATCAGCACCAAAGCAGGAGAAACCTGCAGAGCACTCCGACGTGTTTGAGGTGAAGTTGTTTGTTCCTACTTGCGGGCCACGTATCCTCTGCACAAGGCCTGGAAGTTGATGATGACATCAGTGATCTTCAGGTCTCTCTCCTCCTCCAGGTGAGCCAGGACTCCGGCCCTGAAGAAGACTTTGCTCTGACCGATCCGGTACAGGTTGGGGTCCAGCTCCAGGGCTTTGACCTGACAGTAAACCAGTCAGCTGACATTAATCCTCTGGCTCCTCAACCAGGAGCCTCAACAACCTATCCCTCTCACCATCAGCACACACGCTTGCTTCCCATCCATGAATCCCTTAGGAATGGCATTGGGAGTGAGGATCTCATACCTGAAACACACACACACACACACACATTCAGAGTTACTCGACATGTTTAAGGCACAGCGGACGTGTTATCTACTATCTACTACCTCTGTCTGAACTCCTGGAAGACGATGCGGTTGGGGAAGCCCTGTCTGCAGATACGGATCCCCTCTAAGACCCCGTTACACCTGAGCTGGTCCAGGACCAGGTGGGGGTCCAGTTTACCAGCCTGTCAGAAGCAGCAGAGACCCGAGTTAAGCTTCTGGATCTGCTCATACCTCAGAGTACTGGTGCATCAGCGTGCGGATCAGGTACCTTCTTCTCGTGGTTGGGGATGATGCAGCGGACGAAGTTGGGGTTGGTGTTCCTCAGCGTGGTCATGAGGTTCCCCAGCTGCTCCTTGTACAGCTGACCCACGGTACGAAACATGCCTTTACGGGTTTTGAACGCTCCGTGGGCCGAGTCAGACATTCCTGCCACCTTATCCAGACCCACAATGTGGTCCACTGTGGAGACACGGGAGGTCAGGAGAAAGGCGGCGGGATGTTTCTAGTGATGACTTCATGTTTGACGTGTCTGAGGCTGCTGCAGGACACCAGGTGTCCCCACTCACTGTCTCTCCACAGGTCTGCTGTGAACTTCTCTGTGGACTGGTTCAGCAACGAGGCCACGCACTCATTCAGGGGGTCCATGTTCTTCATCAGCCATTCGTCTGCCTTGTAGTCCACCTGGATCCAGAAGAGAGAAGATCTGTGATGTCAGCGAGCTTCACTCAGGACTGCTGCACAGATACGGCTACAGGGAGGGGTCCAAGAACCCAGAGCTAGACCAGATCCCAGCAGTCCTACAAGTCACCAGCAGGGGGAGCCACTGAACCATTTAGAGCTGCTGCTGTGACCTTTAGCTACCTGGACTCAGCTGATGCTTCAGGTATCAGGTTACATTTATGTAGGTTGATCATCTTCATCAAATGATGAAGCTTCCTTTAGATTCTGACATATTAACCATTCATCAGGATGGAGATCCAGATGGGTTTGTTTACACTTCAGGTCTGACTAGGTTTGACTGAGCTGTGGATTTATGTCACAGCAAATTAAAAAAGCTAGAGATAGATCAGACTACGCATCGAGTGAGATTAGACGACGCATCGAGAGAGAGATCAGACTACGCATCGAGTGAGATTAGACGACGCATCGAGAGAGAGATTAGACTACGCATCGAGTGAGATTAGACGACGCATCGAGAGAGAGATCCGACTACGCATTGAGTGAGATTAGACGACGCATCGAGAGAGAGATCCGACTACGCATCGAGAGAGAGATCAGACTACTCATCGAGAGAGATCAGACTACTCATCGAGAGAGATCAGACTACTCATCGAGATAGATTAGACTACGCATCGAGAGAGATTAGACTACTCATCGAGAGAGATTAGACTACTCATCGAGATAGATTAGACTACGCATCGAGAGAGATCAGACTACTCATCGAGAGAGATCCGACTACTCATCGAGAGAGATCAGACTACTCATCGAGATAGATTAGACTACGCATCGAGAGAGATCCGACTACGCATCGAGATAGATTAGACTACTCATCGAGAGAGATTAGACTACTCATCGAGAGAGATTAGACTACGCATCGAGAGAGATTAGACTACTCATCGAGAGAGATCAGACTACTCATCGAGTGAGATTAGACGACGCATCGAGAGAGAGATCAGACTACGCATCGAGAGAGATTAGACTACGCATCGAGAGAGATCAGACTACGCATCGAGAGAGATCCGACTACGCATCGAGATAGATTAGACTACGCATCGAGAGAGAGATCAGACTACGCATCGAGTGAGATTAGACGACGCATCGAGAGAGAGATCCGACTACGCATCGAGATAGATTAGACTACTCATCGAGAGAGATTAGACTACGCATCGAGAGAGATTAGACTACGCATCGAGAGAGATTAGACTACGCATCGAGAGAGATTAGACTACGCATCGAGAGAGATCAGACTACGCATCGAGAGAGATCAGACTACGCATCGAGAGAGATCAGACTACGCATCGAGAGAGATCAGACTACTCATCGAGAGAGATTAGACTACGCATCGAGAGAGATTAGACTACGCATCGAGAGAGATCAGACTACGCATCGAGAGAGATCAGACTACTCATCGAGAGAGATTAGACTACGCATCGAGAGAGAACAGACTACTCATCGAGAGAGATTAGACTACGCATCGAGAGAGATCCGACTACGCATCGAGAGAGATCCGACTACGCATCGAGAGAGATCCGACTACGCATCGAGAGAGATCAGACGACGCATCGACAGAGATTAGACGACGCATCGAGAGAGATTAGACGACGCATCGAGAGAGATTAGACGACGCATCGAGAGAGATTAGACTACGCATCGAGAGAGATCCGACTACGCATCGAGATAGATTAGACTACGCATCGAGAGAGATTAGACTACTCATCGAGAGAGATCCGACTACGCATCGAGATAGATTAGACTACGCATCGAGATAGATTAGACTACGCATCGAGAGAGATTAGACGACGCATCGAGAGAGATTAGATGACGCATCGAGAGAGATTAGACGACGCATCGAGAGAGATTAGACGACGCATCGAGAGAGATTAGACGACGCATCGAGAGAGATTAGACTACACATCCATAAAGCAGTAACTTTCTGACCTTTCCTGCATAGTGAATAACGCAGAAATCTGCGTCATCCTTGAGTTTCTTGGGTTTCTTGAACTTGGGGTGGTTTCCCTGCTCCTGGGCTAATTTGTCCACGAAGGTTTTGTCTGTGGCTTTGGGGAACCAGCACTCTTCATCGAGCAGAGCCAGGATGCCTGGAGGACCAGCCTGTGATGAACAAACAGCAGGAGGACTCCGTCAGACCAGAATCAACGTCTAACAGCCGTGTGCTGCAGAAACACGGCTCCTATCTGATGATCGTTACTGTCTGAGGGAGGAGAACACCGTACAGGTCTCTCGATGAGGTCGATGCAGGGCTGCAGGTCCAGGCCGAAGTCGATGAAGCTCCACTCGATGCCCTCCCTCTGGTACTCCTCCTGCTCCAGGACAAACATGGTGTGGTTGAACAGCTGCTGCAGCTTCTCGTTGGTGTAGTTGATGCACAGCTGCTCAAAGGAGTTCAGCTGCAGGAAGAAATGAGAGAATTAGTTGACTGATTTAAAAATACTCTCCTCTACAAACAGAACTGCAAAACAAGCAGTGTTGTTGGTACTGTGAGGTCACAGGCTGCTGACCAATAATCTAACGGCGCATCTGTAGAGAACCAACGCGCCACCTTTAACCAGCCTCTGACTATCAGCACGTCTCCCTCCTTCATCGTATTTCCTCACACTGTTTCATCTGCAGCCAGGCGCCTCCCGGAGGCTGTAACCAATCAAATCCCTCCAATGTGAGACGTCACTTTCCTGGTTAATAAAGCTGATATTTGGTTTCCACCTGTCGTAGCGAGCCAGCTCAGGGTGGGGATCTGAATCTGGACCCGTCTTCAGACGAGCTGAATTAGCTGCTCCATGTATAGGATGCTGAGACTCTTCTAGTGAGCCAGTGTTAAAAACTTGAATTAAAGGAAAAGTTGACTATTTTTATCCGGTTTTCCTCACTGGGATTCCTGTAGCTGAACCTCAGGACCGACTCGGACTCTGAAGCTCTGGCCTTGATCAGAAAGTCTTTATGGGTTCTTAACAATGCAACACAGACAAAACCATAACTTTAAAAAGGTTTTGCATTTGTGTTAAACTCTGCACACACTACCTCAAAGATCTCAAAGCCAGCGATGTCCAGGATCCCGATGAAGGAGGCCCCCTGTCTCTTCGTCTTGTCCAGAGCTTTGTTGATTCTAAGAACCAACCAGCGAAACATCCGCTCATACGAGGCTTTGGCCAGAGCCTCCACAGCAAACTCTGCTTGCTCCTGGGTCTGAGCCTTCTGCACAAAGTCCCTGCCAACCTGGAGAGGAAACCACCAAGGTCACAGGAACAAAACGTGAGTAACGTCTCTGGGTGGCAACATGTGGACAATCGGACCTGAACCCAGAGCTGTTCAGCTAAAAGACGAGAAGAAGAAAAGGAGAGCGGCCATCTGCTGTTCTCACCTTGATCCTGGGAGACAGGATGGCTCTCGTGAAGTCCGTCACGTTGATCCCCAGCAGGTGGCACACCTTCTGAGCAGCTGTCAGTCAAACAGGTCAGTTTAAACGGGAGGAACCTGGGAGCGTTCCACGAGGATCTGGGTGTGTGTGTGTGCGTGTACCCGTGTCATCAGACATGGACGCCTGGTCAGAGTTACGCTCCTTCTTGAAGGTCATGTTCCCCAGCTGGAGAACAGCTGAAACCACCTTCAGCAGACCTGAGGAGGAAACTCAGCTGCTCACTTTCCTCTGACACCAGAAACTTATCCCACATGTTTGTCGACGAGTAAAAACTAAACTTTAACATTCAACTGGCTCAGACATGAGAAATTAAACACAGACATCTAAAAACGGTCAAAATCAACAGCAGTTTGGTGAAAAGTACCGATTATTTCCTCTTCTGGGACGCTCATGATCTTAAAGGCCTCCATGGTTTCAGTGAACAGGTCTTTGTCCTGCTGTCCGGGGATGGTTACATGTCCATTGGACAAGAAACGGTACTTTTTGTAATCCTCCAGGCACAAATCAGCTGGAGTGAAAAGAAAAGGAGGAAAAAGAACAGTTAGACTCAACAGGTGGTTCACTTTTCACCTGAGGAGCTTTCTCAGTTCAAATTAAAAAGTGTGAAGCACCGAGTGTTAAACCTTCAGTCAGACCCCCGATCTGAACCCAAAGGGTCTGACTGACTGTTCAGGTGACTCTGATGTCTGAGAACGTTCTTCAAAACGTCTGACTCTTTAGCCCGTTTAGCTAGCAACGCACTCCATCCTGTGGACTGTAACGTCCCCCAAGTATGACCAGGTGTGTTCTCACTAAAACAACCAGGTGTGTGTTCTCAGTATAATAACCAGGTGTGTGTTCTCTGTGTAATAACCAGGTGTGTGTTCTCTGTGTAATAACCAGGTGTGTGTTCTCTGTGTAATAACCAGGTGTGTGTTCTCTGTGTAATAACCAGGTGTGTTCTCACTAAAACAACCAGGTGTGTGTTCTCTGTGTAATAACCAGGTGTGTTCTCTGTATAATAACCAGGTGTGTTCTCTGTATAATAACCAGGTGTTTGTTCTCTGTATAATAACCAGGTGTGTGTTCTCTGTATAATAACCAGGTGTGTGTTCTCTGTATAATAACCAGGTGTGTGTTCTCTGTATAATAACCAGGTGTGTGTTCTCAGTATAATAACCAGGTGTGTGTTCTCAGTATAATAACCAGGTGTGTGTTCTCAGTATAATAACCAGGTGTGTGTTCTCAGTATAATAACCAGGTGTGTGTTCTCTGTGTAATAACCAGGTGTGTTCTCACTAAAACAACCAGGTGTGTGTTCTCAGTATAATAACCAGGTGTGTGTTCTCTGTATAATAACCAGGTGTGTGTTCTCTGTATAATAACCAGGTGTGTGTTCTCTGTATAATAACCAGGTGTGTGTTCTCTGTGTAATAACCAGGTGTGTTCTCACTAAAACAACCAGGTGTGTGTTCTCTGTATAATAACCAGGTGTGTGTTCTCTGTATAATAACCAGGTGTGTGTTCTCTGTGTAATAACCAGGTGTGTGTTCTCTGTATAATAACCAGGTGTGTGTTCTCTGTATAATAACCAGGTGTGTGTTCTCTGTATAATAACCAGGTGTGTGTTCTCTGTATAATAACCAGGTGTGTGTTCTCTGTATAATAACCAGGTGTGTGTTCTCACAGCGCAGCTTGTCTCCTGCTCCTGTTAGCATGTAGTAGAAGATGTGGAAGCTCCTCTCTTCTTTAGCCTGTCTGATGGCTCGAGACTTCTCCAGAAGGTCTGATGTTTTAGTCAAAGGTAAAAACAGAGGAGCTGTTTCCTTTAGTGGCGGTGCGCTCACAGACTACAGAGGGTTAAACGTGTGCTGATGTGTTGTGGATCCAGTAAAACTCAAAAGGATACAGGTTTCTATGTTGGCCCCAACAATGTATCCGTTGACATCAAAGTTGATCCGGATAAATTTTCCCTTAAAGAGAAAATACAGACTGTAATGAGCAGTAGACGATGATGAGAAGCTTTATGTGATCAGCTTCATCCCTCCTGCTTTAGTTAACTCAGAGGAACTCCTCTGTTCTGACGTGTGTCTCCTACTAGCCTCTACAGATCATCTCTCCTAAGAGAAACATGTAAAAGACTTGACTGATGAGTGGCTGAAAAGGCCAGGAGGGAGTGTTTGAGTTTCCTCATGAAAACCCCTCTGAGCTCTACATTCAGTGGAAGGATGGACGGAGGCATTCTTACGAATCTGGAGGAGTTGTCGTTCTTGACCGTCTTTGCGTTGCCAAAAGCCTCCAGGATGGGGTTTGCTTGCAGCAGCTGCTTCTCCAGTTCCCCCTGATGGAGACGAGATGATCAGACCCAGTCGGACTTATCTGAGCTACGGCTGCACAACTTTCACTGGCAAAAACAACCGTGAGCAGAATCTTCTGCACTTTCAAAAGGATGACCTGGGGCGACGTTATCGTTAACATGCACGCACAAGCAAAGCCAGAATGCTGCACATTCCAACGTACAGCACGCCCACGGAGTGTTTCCATGCAGGTACAAGCAGGAGGCGAGCCGCTCGGCAGCACAGGCAAGTTAGCAAAGATGCTCAAAAAATGCAGGGAGTGCAAAGAAGTGTAAGCATTAATAACACAGTCCTAGTGATGTAGTAGTGAGAGCTGCTGGTGCAGAGAGAAACCTTCTGCTACAGCAGGTGTGTGTAGATACGACACCTGCTGATATCTTGTATTTATTTAGTTGTTGGCTTTATTTTAACCCCAGACAATATAGTTCTAGAACTAGTTTTAATCCTCAGAAACTTTCTACAGATCTACGCCTCCAAGACGAAGACAGAGGCTCATCTGAGGGAAGTTTAAACACTTCAGCTTCAAAACCCTTTGAGATTCAGAAAGATGGTTAAAAAGAAGAAAACAGAGAAGTGTGACCCTTTTTCTCAGCTTTAAGGTAAAGAAGCTCCACTGGCTGAGTCTTCATCATGCAGACAAGTTTCCTCCTATCAGCAGGAAAGGTTTAAAGCCAGCAGCTGGTTCTTATTCCTGAATGTGTTTTAGACCCAAAGACATGTTAGTGTGAACACTGGTGAAGTCAGAGAGGTGAACTCACATGTGACAACACAGCGCTGCCCTGGAGAGGTGAGAAAAACCAAAAAACATTCAACAAGTCTGACACAATTATGACATCACTGCTAAGGTAACGGGGTGGTCA
>SSNR01000195.1:1093219-1116367 GCA_006937965.1 Callopanchax toddi
TATATATATATATGTGTATATATATATATGTGTGTATATATATATGTGTGTATATATATATATATATATATATATGTATATATATGTATATATATGTATATATATACATATATACAAACACACACACACACAATGCTAAACAATGAACTTCAGAACATTCCAGATGAATTCAGCTGTTGATCTAGTCGATGAGGATAAACCAGGTCTGAAACAGAGACACAATGACACAAAATTCTTTTTAGGAGTTTGTATTTATTTGATTTTTTAGTGTTTTATAAATTTTTTCCCAAAAAGAAATCCTGAGGTATTCACAATAGAATGGCATTATATATTTTTTGAACCAAGGCGAGGGAGTGTTGGTCGGGGGGGTAAAGAAACGAGGGTAGAGGTGGGTGACATGAAGACGACGTGTCCTTGGTGTCTAAACCAGCAGCGACGCACCTCCTCCTCACGCTGCAGCTCAGTCTGATGAAGCAGGCAGCAGACTTCAGTGGGATTACAATGAGGGTGTGTCCCACCTGGTTGCCAGGGGCAACAACAAGGCATCAGTCCATCATCAGAGCCATCATCAGCTCCAACAGCGTGGCTCTGAACCACCAGCAGGTTGTTGGTTTGGGCCGTTTGAGGTGGTAAACATTACAGTCACTCTTCACCTGATAAATCTACATGTTAGTTCCATGATTCAATAGTTTCTGTACACAATAAATGCACATCAACGTTTACTTCTATTCCTCCAGTCCCGTTTACGCTCCAAAAAAACACAAACATAAAAAAGACAAATAAATAAATATGAGGAAAAATACACTGTCGAGTCGTTTTCTCAGGTCACAGCTGGTGACTGATCAAATCCCAGCTGTGACTCTAAGAAAACGGGGAAATCTTCTCCTCTCTGAACAACACAAACATAACAGAACCTCATCGAGTGCAACATGAGCCACCACAGCCTCAGCATGACTAAATCAAAGAAGCAAAGTCTAAGTGACCGATATCTGGTATCTGACCAGACGCCTCTACTACAGCATCAGACGAACAACACAGGAAACAAAGTACAACGACAGCACACGGGTCAGGAGCCTCTGGGTAACAACAGATCAGCCACACAGCTGATCAGCAAAGAACTTTAAATACTATCAGACGCTGGGGTCAGAGGTCATCCTGATGTGGCAGTTTCTTTACAGGTGGACAGACTAAACCACCTGACCAGTAAAAGTTTAAAAAGAGAGTGTGTGTGTGTGTGTGTGATCACTGATATCTCTTTACTCAATTTGGTGTCATCATTGCCCTGAATCAGAACAAAACGGTAATCACAATAATAAACAAATCTTTCAAGAGCACAAATAAAAGCTAGTTACAATATTCAATAAAAGACTTTTGGTAGACAGGCCTCACACACCCTGTGTGTGTGTGACACGTAACCGGGGAGCAAACAGCGTCTCTAATGAAGGTACAGCTCCTCTTCCTCTTCATCAACAAGTGATGGATCCAACGTCAAACATCGTATTGCAGAAACGGAGAGAAAAAAGGCAAAAATAGTTCTAAGTCCACGATAGTCCAGAGTCTTCAAACACAAACCGAGTGTAAAAATCATAAATAAGATAAAGTGAGCGTCCCCGTCTCCAAAACAAAGGCAGTACAGCAGTGCCACTAACATGCAGCTGATACACCCCCCTACAGTCCGGGATGAACCGCCGGCGGAGCGCGTGATGGACAGGAAGCTCTACAGACACAAGCTCTGAAGGACTGCATAGTGAAAATGAGATTTGGTTTACGTACAGGTGGAGCAACACAAACACACACACACACACACACTATGTGGTTTTACACATCGCTGGCCTCACACCCCATCAGCTAATAGACATAAAGCTACTGTTGGTAGGGACCAGCATCATTACAGGTAGTGTGTGTGTGTGTGTGTGTGTGTGTGTGTGCGTGCGTGTGTGTGTGTGTGTGAGCCTGGCTCCAGCATGGTGACCCCTCCCCACTGTGGATCAGACGAAGAGCCATTTCTTTTGCTCCTTCTTGCAAAATATAATGAAAAAATTCCAAAATGCAACAAAAGCTGTAGTGAAACTAGAAATCGTGAGTCTATACTGATTTCTTCAACAGGAGAGGAGGTCTAACGTCTCCCTCTGAGGTAAACCTGGTCTGGGTCTGGACTAGGGACCGGTGGTCCAATCATGACGCGTACCGGTAGCTTCAGCGAGCCTCGGATACAGCTGATGACTAAATACGTAACGTATCTCTCTCTCGTTACATCAGTTAGTTCAGGAGACCCCAGCTGTTTTCATCTCACCAGCTTCTTTCATGCAGGGCAGCTGCTACAAACACCGAGTGTGTCCTCCACCGAGTCAGCGCTCGTTCACGTCACGTTTAACGGAGGCTTCATGTAACTCGTTCCCTGGGGGCGGGGGGGCGAACCGTCCAGTGATCTAACAGGAACGACTCCATGTTTAACCGGTCGATCGGGTCATAGTGTGTCTGAGTCACCATCAGTCAAACTACAGGAGCCAGGTGGTGCAGCCCAGTTAGACCACCGGCTCAGGAGGTGTGTACTGGTTTCTGCTGTTAGTCAGTGTAGAGACACTGTGTGGGAGTCATTTACACAATGCAGAGAGTTGATTAGAGCAGGTTTAACAAGTGTTTTAGTCAAACTACAGACAGAAAGCACCATTAACTAAAGGAGGACCTGAGGAAAGGGCTTTGTTAACAGCTGAGGCTAACAACAAGTGTAACATTCTGCTGATGATTCAGTGTTTATTAGGAATAAAACGATCCTCTGGTCTGAACCTGTATGAAGTGCATTCTTAAGTTTAAATGGTTGATTTATCAAAAACAACAGAGTATCAAATAAATCTCACAGATAAAGAGAGGGAAGTTATTGTGTCGATGTTTAAAAACAGATGAAAACTCTGTTATGCTGGGCTTACACCTAAAGACTTTGACAAGATTTTGAAAAGACTCTAAAAGATTCTCAGCTCACATCTAAAGACTCGGGTTAACAGTCTTTAGTCCTGGACTAGTCTCAGACTAAAGATTTTATAAAGACTGAATCTTGTAGGAACACTAATTACAAGACTGCAACTAGATTATGTCAGATACTATATTATGTTGATATAAAGAGAGTATAACTGTTCTTCTGGGCTATTCTATTGTATTTGTGGTTACACAGCGCCATCTAGTGGTGATTTTATTATCAGAGTTTTTCGGAGAATGTCCGGGTTTTGTGTTGTCAATAAAGTTTCCCAAGATGAACACTGGCTCTCCGTCATTTGCTGTTATGGATATAATAACAGGTAAGTCCAGTTCCCAAGTTATTACACTCTGCAGAAGTTAAAAATGGAGGAGAAGCAGCTTTTAGCTACTTTAGCTTTTGCCACTGCAGTCGTTTGTAGTGAAAAGAAAAAGAAGAGAAAGCGTCAGAGAATATGGGCACGGTCACGGCTGCATAAACGGGACAGAAGGTCTTGTTTGTTGGGTTATGACTGACAGGGCTTCCTGGTTCTGCAGTGAGAACGAATCCTATTGGTTCTTGCTTGTTGTACGTCATTCCGACTACAAAAAATATCTAGCAGGTTGGATATGAAAGACTGGAGAAAGACTGGCATAAATCGGGTCGCCGACTGCAGATTATCCCCTTACATCTAACGACCGCGACGACGGGAGCGCGCAGAGACTCCGATACGATTCCTAAAGACTGGCAGTCTTTAGTCTGCGACCGTGAAAATCGTTAGGTGTAAGCCCAGCATAATGCGTTGAATCGTTTCAGATCACATTGTCAATCGGATCGAACTCAAATCGATAAATAATCGCCAGCAGGGACGAATCGTATCGGTAAGGTATCGTATCGCTGGAGGCGTCTCGAGATACGGATCAAACCCAGTGGGGGGTTCACATCCCTAGTCTGGACCTGAACTAGAGGTTTGGTGTGTGAGTGTGAGGCGCTTTGGGAGGATAGAACTCTAGAATTCAGGACATCTACCATCTAAACATCTACCTGTCTCTACAGCTCCCAGCTGGTTGGTCCTGAGTAACGATGTGTTTAGCTGCTGGGGTGTTCAGAGCCAGGGGAGCTCACACACACACACACACACACACACACCATAACGTCATCAGAACGACGCTCCTGCACTCCGTTGAGTCGTGGTCACCTTTGGTGTGAAGTGTTCAGGTTGTGACCTCTGGACAGACGGAGGGATGAGCAGGTGGACAGACTGTGGACAGACGGACGTCCCCTCTAGCTCTAGTGTGTGGTTAGTAGTGACTGGTGGAGCTGACCTCTGACCTTTCACTCCACCATCTCCTCTGTATTTGGTAAGATGTGCTGACATTGCATGTTTTATTTATTTGGCTTCAATCAAAGAAAGCAGAAAAAAGTATTTTTCTCCTTTGGGGAAAACGAGTGACAGCAGCGTCTAAAACGAGACAAACAGCAGCAGCAGATCAATAAATAGAGTGTGACCAGTCTGAGTCCCAGTGGACCTGCTGGTGTCACACCATCAAAGCTTTAACCCTTCAAACTCTGACCCTCTCCACTTCACCTGACTTGTGTTTTCCTTCACACTTTCTTTACCATCCTCCTCCTCCTCCTCTCACCTCTCCTCCTCCTCTCATGTTCATGTCGTTTCTTTTGCACTCTTCTTTTTTCCACCCTGACAACGTTCCTGTTCCTCTTGAACCTTCTCCTCCTCTCTAGCTGTGGTTTGGTTTGGTGGATGTGAGCTGGATCTACCTCTAGCAGGCTTTGGCTGAAGAGCTCCGTCTGATCCTAGTGGACCAACACCATACAACCTGATTCACTCACCCTCAGATCCAACTACACAGGTAGGTCAAGTCCTCCGTTCATTAAAATATCACTTCAGCTGCAGGTCACAGTCTGGAGGCTGTTCTATAGAACCATCAGTCTGATCTCTAGTAGCTAGATGCTACATAAACGAGCACCAAAGCTGCATGTCTGGCTCCAAACGAAGCACCGAGCTCAAACTAGTGTCAGGAACTAAACCTTAAAACTGACTTGAGCCATCTGACAGGACATGAGTGTGTCCAGGTTCTGTGTCCAGCAGGCTGGACAAAGAACACACCAACAGAACCAGAGCCTCCTGGGGACTCCAGCAGCAGCATCCTGCTCAGCAGCTGAGACAGACGGGTGTTTAAACCTCACACAGCTACAGAGATCTGACCTGACACCAAACAAACCTCCACCTCCTCCATCTCACACCCTAAAAACCAGAGAGTAAAGAACTCCTCCTCCACCAGGACTCTGTCCTCACTGGGGAACCGTTTTACTCCTGGAGTTAGAGGTGGGTGTGTTTTCTCACCGCCTCAGCCAGCTGATCCTCAAAGTTTAACCTCCACGCCGTCAAATCAGCGTAGTACTGCCTCCATGGTGTCTTATGGAGGCGCCGTGGCGGCATGGCGATGTGGGAATTCTGCAGCATTCATGCCGCCGTGCTTGGTAGTAACATTACCGCCACGCCAACTTGTGATTGAAGATCACGCCTCGGTGCAGCAGAGGGAGGAGTCACTAATAACGTGACAAAGGTGAGCCGACCCCCGACCAGAAAGAGGATTAAAACATGGGAACGCCGTTACAACGTCAACCGCTAACCGCACCCAGTCTCCCTCTCTGACCAATCACAGCGGCTGTTCTCTGAGACCCCCAGAGAGAACACAGTTCTTTCTTCTCCTGGAGGATGAAGAAATCCTGACATCACCACCTCTTCACTACCCACTGGTTTCATCCAACACTAAATACACCATCAGTAAAACCACATAAAGCTCATAAACATATGATTTAACACTAATGTTTTTAGATTCTTTTTGTTTTTTCACCCAATTATGTCCAAACTAATAAAACGATCTGTATTCAACAGCATCTAGTAGTTAAAGTCTACGTTTACACCAGACAGACGTGTTAGAGCTGTCGTGTCAAAGTGATCCCACTGAGAACAACAGACACTCGTCAGTACCACACACACACACACACACACACACACACACACACACACACACACACACACACACACACACACACACACACACACACACACACACACACACACACACACACACACACACACACACACACACCTGAAGAACTTCCATCCAGACATCGTTCTGTGGGTTGTGCTCACAGAGGACTTGTTTGACTCGTGTTCCAGTGTGTAGTGACTACTCTGTTGACTGACTGTGTGTGTGTGTGTGTTAGACTCACTGTAATACGATGTGAGTCAGTCAGTAAAGTGTGAGTGAACACAGGGAACTAAAAGTAAAGGTTTGCTGTTCCCTCCCCGTGTCTGTCGTCCATCAGTCAGTGACCTCTGTCCATCTCTCCATCCGTCCATCTAGAGTCCTCCACTGAGTCTCCGTCTCCAGGTGGACAGACAGGATGTCCTGGAGCTGGGTGTAGCTGCTAACAGCTCGACTAGAACAGACTGGGCCTGCGCCAGGCGGAGCTGAAGCTAGCCCGGTCTGCTGCCCGGCTGGCTGGGACGAGGCTACCTGCTGAAGAGCGAGTGGAGCATGTGCTGATGGCTGTAACACTGGCTGCTGCGAGGAGACTCAGTACGATCCATCACCGTCTGGAACCAACCAGCAACATCCACCTCCAGGACTTCGTAGCGCTGGATGAAGCTATGCTCCTGGAACAACACAGACAGACACAACGCTTAGAGAGGATGATGATGATGATGATGCTGCTTTTAGCCCCATCAACACTTCACCAGTCACTACTCACCAGCAGCTGGTGGTATTTTGGCCTTTTCCTGTGATCCTTTGTGAGACTGGAGAATGAAAAACATGTTAATTTGGAACAAATTCTAGAGAAGCCAGCAGTGTGTTCTACTAACTGATGTCTGGACCTCAGAGCCTCTGAGGAGCGTCTGAACTCACCAATCTTTGACAAAGGACTGGAAGTCCGGGGAGAACCCCATGCTGACAGGCAGGACAGGAGGATCTTCCTGCAGCACTTTGGTCAGAACTTCAAAGTCCGTCTTGCAGTTCTTGTAGGGGAACTGTCCTGTGGCTAGCTCCACCTGGAGGACAAGAGACCAGATCACTGAGGCTCACTCTAAACAGCTGCTGCTATGGATAATCCTGCAGTCTCTGCTGATGATGGACCTAAAACCATTCTGACACTCATTAGTTCATCACACAACCAGACATGAACAAGTACAGCAACCCTCTAACCCTGACCCTCTGGAGTCAACGGTCCATGTCACCCAGTGCTCTGCGGGCTACACCAGTCACTCAGACTGGGTACCAGCTCCCTCTAGTGACGGACAGGACAAACAGCCCAGTTTAATACGCTGACTCGTCTTCAACTGGATGACAAGCTAATAAAGTCAACTCAGTTCATCTCTCAAGTGATGTCTCCAGGTCACATCAGGTCATCTCAGAGCTCCAGATCCTTCAGGTCCAGGTTCAGAACAGCTGATTACGGAATTCAGATCCATTATAAATGAGGGCTCGTCAGGTCGTCTCGTTCTAAAGGAACCAGCTGACTGGACTGAAGCTTTACTTTAATATAACTCCACTCTGAGTAGCTCAGGAGGAGGGAGACAGGAAGGAACCTGCAGGCTTCTTTACTCTGATGCAACATAGTTCTTGATTTGAAGCTCTCTTTAGAAATCTGAACATCTAAAGGAGTCAGTTGAGGTGGTTCTGGTCAGGACGCCTCCCTCGGGAGGTGTTCTGGGCATGCCCTGCTGTCAGGAGGCCCCCAGGTCGACCCAGGACAAGTTGGAGGAATTACATCTCCAGTTTGGTCTGGGAACGCCTGGGCGTCCCAGCTGAGGAGCTGGTGGACCTGGCTGGGGAGAGGATGGCCGACTTGGGACGCTGCCCCCGCGACCCGGATAAGAGGAGGAAGGCGAGGCGAGGTCTGCTGTTCTCTTGGTCTGGACAAATACCTGACAGCTCATTAACCTGGCCTCATATATCAACCTGTTCATGAGACCGCTTGGCATCAACAGGTTCACCATCATCATCATCACCATGTATCTTGTGTTCATATGGAGACGACCTGGCCTTGAGCTCAGACTAAACCTTTCAGTCTAGTTTGGTTCATTCCCATCTCTCCTTCTTTGTACACAAACTATCCCCCGCTCTCTGACTGACTCCGTCTCAGACACATAGGGTTAGTACAGAGGTCGTGTAACCTACTCCAGGTACCGAGTCCTGGACAGACCAGGAGGTCCTCAGGGTCAGGTGAAGAGCCTGAGAACCACGGTGCTACTCTAATAATCAATCCATGTTTAAATGTGCCCTGCTGCCCCCCTCAGAGGTGTGTCTGGAGGGAGGAGTCTACACAGGCCACCACTTCTAATTAAACCCCATGTGAACCCGACTTAAAGCAGCAGAGTTACCAGAGAGATGCCGAGGCTCCACACGTCTGCTCTGATGTCGTAGTCCGGCTTGGTGGGGTCTGGAGGGTCTATCCTTTCAGGCTGTTAAAACACAAAGACATCAAAAGGTGTGTCCACTGGGGACCTGGACTCTGATGACGACACTTTGGACGTCTACGTTTATATTGGACTCATTTCTGTTGTTTACGTTCTGATTTTTCTAGTCATGATCATCATCCTGTAGTCATAAAAACACCGACATCATGTGATTTTCAGTCCCTTCAGGAAGTTGTGGGGATTTTTTTGTGATTGTTGTGATCTAAAATGACTGATTTCGCAGCACATTTTTCTAAAAGTTGCGGTCAAAGTTGCGATTTTTTTCAATCATTTTAAAATTTTGTTTAAGGTTTTATTTAGTTTATATGCACACACAGTTAACCTCTTACACACTAGGGTTGTCACGGTTACCGGTTTCGCGGTAAACCCCGGTAAAAATGTTGACTATAATTATTACTGTCATGTTTTTAAAAAACTATATTCTCTCGGTGGGTTAACCGCGTTCGTGGTTTTGGCACGGTTAGCTTCCCGGCCACCGTACCTCCTCTGGTGAAGCTTCTGTGCACGTTGTAGTGTTTACATCCACAACTTTCTTAAGCTAAAGCTAAAATGACGGCGAAAAGAGGAGAAAACAGCGCTGAGGGCATCTATCAGCCCTCAGAGAAGACAAAGTCTGAAGTATGGGCATATTTTGGATATTTGAAGAATGCTGAGGGACAGTTGTTTGCCGAACGTGCCAGAAAAAAGTGCAAAAGGAAGCAACAGGTGACTCAACTGTGTGTCCATCAACTCTACAGTCACTGTAAGAGAACGTATTAAGGTAACGTTTAGCGTTTTAGCTGAAACACATGATGTGAGGACTTTGGGTTGAGGGAGAAGCAGCGAGCGCCGCTGCCAGAACATAAACCGAGTGGCGGACCCCCGTATTGAAATGAGGCTACGGGGCTCCCAGCGGGCAGATCGCTGCTGACGCTGCTTAATGAAGCGTCAGAATAAGTTCACCAGAACTCCAGCTGAGCAGGAAATAACTGGTGGTTTATTAGCCATGCTGCGGGGAGCGGGAGCAGTACAGAGACCGCCTTAAAGTACGACGGGTAACCATAGAAACTAGGCTGTTTTTGACAAGTACGGTGGCCCATGCAGTACAATACGGTGTTGGTCCACTGATCTACAGTCGCCACTGCTGATTGATTATGAATTATTATGAATTTAACAATGATTACTGCCTGATGACATCTCCCCAGATCTGAAAAGCTCACAGGAAGGACACAAGCTGAGGACAACGTTGTCCTGATCTAGAGTTTATTTAGTTGTCTGGTTGAACATATTCAACATCCTTTAAAAAATACAGAGATAATACCGAGAACCGTGATAATTTTGGTCACAATAACCGTAAAGGTACATTTTCATACCGTGACAACCCTATAACACACACACACTGTACGCGCTGTTTCATGATAAAACAAAGACTACAAGATGATGTAATCTCCATGACAACACAGCTGACAGCCTGTCTCAGCGTCACCAGACGTTACAGCGTGAGCGGCTTTACTTTCACTTTCAGATTCACCTCAAAGGTTCACTGGTTCATCAGAACGAGTTTAGAAAAGACCAGCGGTTCCTCGTGTTCACTGGATACAAACGTCACGTGGTTAAAAAATAAACAACGTTCAAAGGAATTCACGTTAACGCTGACGCTACGATTTAGTTAAAATATTTCTCACAGAATATCAAATCCGCCGCCTCAGCACAAAGTTTAGGACACAGATCAGTTCTTTTTAAATCTAGTTTCTCACATTGTCCAGATACGGACATTAAACAGAACTCACCTCGTCTCTTTTATCACTCCTATCAGACCCCAGCCCGTCTCTGCTCTTTTCAGATAATCTCCTCCTTGTTTTGCGGTCAAAAAGTTTTTGTCAAGCGACGATTTTCATGTCTAATCCACCACGACATTGTGTTTGGTTCAGAACAGCTTCCCACCACTCTGGTGTCATACTTTAGGAAACTGATTTGCTCGTATTTTAGCCGTAAAATCTGATGGAAACCGACCGGAGTTTCTTTCGGTCGGTCGGTCGGCTGGCCGGCTGGCCGGCTGGCTGGCTGTGTGTGTGTGTGTACGTACGCACCGCCATGTAGGCAGCACAGCCAGCGCTGCGAGTCTTCGCCTTGGAATCGACGAGACGACCGCTGATGCCGAAGTCACACAGTTTGATCTGACCTTTAGCGTCGATGAGGATGTTGGAGGGTTTGACGTCGCGGTGGATGACGCCGTGTTTCTCTTTCAGGTACAACAAGGCTTTCACGATCTACAGCAGGAAGGAAGGAGAGACAGTCAGGTGAGGAGGTCACACCAGAACACCAGAGAGCCATCGGTGACTTACTGCCACCGTCATCTTCCCCAGGATCCGCTCTGGGATGGGGCCTTGAATCCTCTTCTTCAGCTTCTCTGCACACGTTCCCATCAGCTCCATCGCAATGAAGACATCGGTCTGCACACACACACACACACCTTTACCAGCTGACCTAATGAATGCAAAGGAGCATAGCCAGAGGAGTATTTTGAGGAGACTAACGTTGGTGACGATGGCGCCGTAGCACTGGATGATGTAAGGACAGTCGTGACTTTTCAGCACCACGTCCAGGTCCATCAGGATCCTCTTGTTCTCATCCTTGTTTCCAGTACGACGCATTTGCTGTCGACACAAACACACACTGACCTGATCCTCGTTCTGTCACCAGTTAGAGGTTACGACCAGCAGCAGAGGCTGTAGGGCTGGGCGATCAGACGAATGTATCGACCATCGGCGATGGGCTCAGCCAATCGCCTCCCGTTTTTCAACAACAATTTATTCGTCCCACTATAAATTAATTTCTTAATTATTAACAACGTTTGGTTGAAGTCGACAGACGCAGCCCACGTAAAAATAATAAATAATGCTCTTTTTAAACTCCTCCCAGCTGCAAGCAGCAGCTCCTTTTCCCTCCTCCTCCCCCGAGAGCTGGCGGAGCAGCGGTGTTTCCTCAGTCCGTAGCAGACAGACAGAGAACGGCAGCAGCTTGTGTTCAGAAAATAAATGTATCTAAATAATATCTATGGTGTGGTGGGGAGGAAACCATCAGAGACTGGCTTTGTTCCAGTTTAACCGTGTTTACGCGTCGGCTACCGGTGCTAGGAATATTTAGCGAGTCATAACACCGATCTGGTGTTCAGCTGTCTTCAGCTAAGTCTGATAAACGACAAAAACAACATGAAACTAAAACTGAAATACCAATAAAAACCCCTTCAGTGAACGTCGCTTCCATCAAATAAATCTCCGCTGCAGTTTGAAGTCTTTCTGAGCGATTTTGGTGACGGAGCAGCAGCAGCTAGCTGCTAGCTCTGTGTTAGCTTAGTTAGCACACAGCAGAAGGTAAACACTCGATGTCGGAGCTCTTTGCTGCCACTAGACGTCTGTTTAAAGCCAAAGTAGCCCGAAACAGGCGACGCTGTGTTTTTTACAGCTATTTCCTCAATTTTGGGACTTCTGAGTTCTAATTTGGCAAATCCATTAGTGTGTGTTTACATTGCTCCGCCCACAAATATGTCAACATGTCACCTGAAGGAATGAATCGCCCATCGTCGATTTTTGGACTGACGATGGACGATTGGAAAAACGTTACACATCACCCAACCCTAAGAGGCTTACTGGGCTACTTCCTGTTGACAACATCACTAACAACCACATGCTGGTGAAGTCACAACCTGCCTGTCATCCTATTGGTCAGATCCACTGACTAACGGCCCTGTAGTGGTTGAGCCATGAGGTGGGCGTCGACTCCCTCACTGCAGCAGCACTGTTGGTGCCAGCTGGGTGTTTGGATGATGTGCACGTGGGCCGCCATGTTTCTAACACCCAGATCAACACTACTCATATCAGCTGATTAACTCAAAGTTACAAGTTCCTTTAAACGTTCAGACTGTCCACCTGACACCAGGATCACGACTCACCACCCACTGCTCTAACACAACCTTTAGAGTCAACAAGTTAACACAAGAAAGTCCACTGTCCCCAAAACGAGACATTAATCCACTGTCCTGCTCACACTCACAGCTGAACTAACCGTCTCTAGTAGCCAGGACAGAGCGGCGTCCCCACAGTGATGATGGGAGTGACAGAGACCAACGAGTGCAGGGGTTCTTACTTTGACAGCAATGACATGGTCCGTCTTCTTGAATCGTACTTTGAAGACCTGTCCACACGTCCCGCTGCCGATCTCTCCCTCGCTGATGAGGTCCGTTACTTCTGCTGGATACCGCTGATAAAGAAAGGGTCAAGGAGGGACACGATTAGACCACGTCACTACTAAACCACATCATACCCAGTCCACAGAGGAGAAAACAGCAGAGCTGAGTGTCTGGAGCAGCTTTGTGTTCCATCATCAGGAACAGGAACAGGAACAAAAGCCTCCGAGTGCCGACAACACCTCGACTCAGGGAACTAGTCAACCCTCTGAGGACTTAGGAGAGAACGTAGAGCTGGTTTCAGCTGTCTGATAAGAAACAATGTCTGTTTTCATCATGTGGCTGTTTTCTTTCTCAGGGTTTAAAAACCATCGGTATCGGGCCGATACTGATACCATGTACTGGTTAAAGTTAACGATACCAGTGCAGTAGCTCTGACTGGTCAGGTCTGTTGTAGTTTTATAGATTGGTGGCTAGGGGGAGCTGTTGAGCTACAGAGGAACAGTGTGGTTAGGAGTAGGGCTGGGTACTGAAACTCTGCACTGACAGAAAGCCTTCAGTAGGTAGTAGAACAGGAAAATATGTATTTTTTTGGTGCTAAATTTCTGTACTTTTACAATAAAATGCCCCGCGTCCAGGAGAAGAGCTCGTCTGCTCTCACACAGGCTGAGTGACACGGCCCCTCCCCTCAGTGTGTAGACTGCAGTGCAAATTAAAAAATAAAAAAGGTAGACCCGGGTTCACAGCCTCTGCTGCTTCAACAAAAACACTGGAGGTGTGTGAGAGGTAAGACACGTCAGATAACAAAGTTCCTGAGGTTAGAGATAGATAAATAAATAACATTAAAACCATAAATACGCCATAAAACGATGTATTTGGTTTAATCTAAAAAACTTTTAGTACTCTGTCATTTTCTCTAAGAATTATACACATAGGTACTGAAAAAATTACTGTTAAGGTACCAGTATTGAAAACCAGGTACTGTTAAAGTAGTAGAATCAAAAATATTTAACGGTACCCAGTAGGGATGCACCGATACCGATACTGGTATCTGTTAAAGTTACCCGATACCAGTGGCTTCACTGTCTGTGACTTGTGATTTCTGCTGTAGTTTCCTATATTGAACACTAGGGGGAGCTATTGAGCTAAAGAGGAACAGTGTGGGTTGAGAGCTGGAGATGGTGCCAAATAGTTCATTTTATTTGGTTAAAATGTGGAAAACTGCAATAATTTCACTGTGAAATCACAGAAAATGGTTATTTTTCACCTTATAGTTTAGTTTTGTGATCATTTTTATTAATATATTTTTTATCTACCTCCCCCTCATTTGCTGTAACAAGCAGAGAAGAAAGTAAAACCGGTCTTCCAGTTCATTGTATTTTTTGTGCGGTAGAAGTATCGGTTTGAGTATAGTGGCATCGCTGCATCCCTACTGATGATTTGATCCTATAAAAATAACTCTACGTTTGGTTAAGGCCTGTCGGTCTGGAGCTCCTCACCTGACCGTCGATCTTCAAATAGCCCGTCTGCTTCATGATCTCCTGGAGTTTCTGGTCTATTTCCACGCTGTATGGATACAAACACAAACGACTTTAAGAAGCCAGTGGATGTTAGATAAAGACCTCTGTATAGAACAACACTTTAACACAAGAACCATTCACACAACCTTACTAGAGATCCCACACTAGTGATTCTTATTCATGTTAAAGTCTTTGCGTGTGCAGAACGTAATCATCTCTTATTTCTAAAACAAAAACCGGCCCCCCTATCCTAATGTGTGCCCCAGCACCAACCATACAGTCACAAACAGCCCACGTACTTCTCCAGGCTCTTCTGGAGGCCATACGGCGGCGTGGGCAGGGTGAGCATGTGCCGTGGGCGGCAGGGGTGATGCTGAGGTGAGCTCTCTGAGGATGATGAGCGGCTGCCTCCGTCGTTGGCCAGGAGCAGCTGGAGCGCTAGGTCAAAGTGGGATGTGACACATTAGACAGACAGAAGGAGGTGGGTTTCATTCACTGAGCTGAGTCACAGCCGTTAGCTAAAACTGACGTTTCATCAGTGTTTTCAGGAGTGTTCTCCTTCACATGGCTAAATAAAAACATCTAATCAGCATCTTATCCTGTGTTTTTATCCACAACAGCTGAGCGGACCTGGACCTGGTCAGGGAGTTGAGTCGTGACCCAACCCTCAAAGTTCAAGCTGGTTTTTGTTTTGACCCAACATGAGAAGAACAGAGCCGTTGTCCTTGAGGGGAAGAGTCACCTTTAGGATGTGCACACCCACAGATGGGCTCTTTAGCTGAAGTGTGCATTTTACTGGTTTACCTGTGTTATGGTGGCATTTAGCTCACAAACAGCTGCTGAGGTCTCAGAGCGTAACGTAAACATCTACAGCTTTATAATAATAATAGTGCTGTCAGATTTAATGCGTTAATTGCGATAATTAATTTGGAAGACATAACGCATTTTAAAAATTAACGAAATTAACGCTACTTGTGTTTGAAGCAAGGCGGCGCGCTTGTCAGCATCAGATTTCCTACAGCTCCCGTCGCAGCCCGTGTCCTCCCTCCAGCCCGTGTCCTCCCTCCCACTCGCTCCTCAGATCTCATCAGGTCACCGGTCTCTACCCGGTAGAGGAACTCAACTCTCCGCTCCTTCCACCGTGAAAACCGAAAGTAATCGGCGGTGGAACTGGATGGTCTCACGCCTTTAAGGTTTTTTCCTGCTCCTTCTCCGCCGTACGGTTCGGTTCAGTTCAGCAGGGAGCGGGTGTTACGGCTCCAGTCCCGGTCTGACACCGAGGTCCGAGCAGACGGAGGTTTCAGTTCGGCTCGGTACGAACCCAGACCCTACCCCTATCTGAAAAGTAAAACCAGTACCGGACCGAGGCGATCCCATTCCCACACTAGTCTTTAAACAACAGAGACCTGAGTGACCCGGACCCCTCATTGAAAACGAGTCAGACCCTGGGTCAGTTTGAACACTGCAAAAAATGATTCTCTCATAGTGTTTCCACATGTTGGGAATCTTTTATTATTATTTGAAAACAATACCCTTCTGAGATTGTACATAAAATAAACAAATAGATTTATAAAGTACTGTCTTTAGGGTCTGTCCAGTTTTAGTCAGGGATATTTTGTTTTTCAACTGTTTTGAACTGAAATGCAATTTAAATGCATTTTTTCATCAATTATAAAAGCTTTAAAATGATTTTAAAAACATTTTGGCATATTTCATGGATGGACATTGTAAACTGCATGTAATTTCATTTTTCTGAAAAGAAGTGATTACATGCGATTAATCGTGAATAATTTCTTTCAAATTTGCGATTAATTAGTTAATTTATTTTAATCGACTGACAGCTTTAAATAATAATAATTATTATTATCATCTACAGATGAGAGGAGCTCAGGTCACCTCTCCACACTGCACTAGCACATTACTCATTCTAATTCCTCTGCTTCAGTTTCTAGAATTCTTTAGAACTTTAGGCCTGAATCATAAACCTGTTTAGTGATGTCCCATCATCCACCCTCTCCTCCTGTTAAGTTAAAGGAACAACAAACATATAATCATTATTCTAATGGAAGGAAAGCTGCAGAGTGCTCGATGTAGCAGCCGGCTGATAGAGAAACACAGTATAAATAAAATAACACTGACTGTTACATAATCTGTTTGTTTTCTCCACCGGAGTCTCTGTGTTAAACTGTTTAGTGATGCTGTCAGGTCGTCAGCCAGGACAAACTCAAGTCATTACGTTTTGATCTGAAGCAGCTTTAGGAACGAGGGCTGCTAACAGAACAACCAGCATGCACAGCTGCAGGAGTGGAATGCAGCCCTGTGCTTTCTTCACTCCTAAAGGATGTCTGGGTCATTCTGAGGTGACGGTATTAAACCTGCCATTATGACCAGATAATAGTCGTCAGCTTAGCTCCTAGATCACATCACAGGCTGTAACACGTCAGCTCTTCCTGCCACCATTCTAAATAAGTGTTGTAGTGGTGGCCTGGCCTCGAGGGTGTTTGTGTCCACGAGGCACTAGGATTGATGCGCCTGTAAAAACAAAATCACTTAGTGAAACAGAGGAGGGTTAGTGTGGAGAGAAAGACTGAGGCAGTCCGTAGCGGTTCAATCGGCTCCAGGCGGACTCACAGGAGGACATAGCACAAAAACACTGGAGATGCTAAAAACAGAAATACAAGCGGCGCCACCTCCTGCTCACACAACACCTCTGCAGGAGGAAGTGGAGGATGCGGGGATAAGAAAACACAGACATCACAGTTTAATGTGTGTGAGAAGAAATTCAGCCAAAACTGCACAGCACAGCTGTCAGACTAGACGAGAAGTCTAGCAGGTTTTCAGTCTGCACATGAGGAAAGTGAGAGGAATACAGGCCAGAGTGTTCACAGCACTCCTGCAGACGGACCAGTGGGGATGCTGGATTAGAGACCGCGTCAAACAAGAAGGAGAGGAAAAAGAAGAAGAAGACAACCCATTCCATCGTGTCGTGCAGAAAAGCCACATGCACCATGATCCTCTGCCTCCAGCAAAACAAAGGTTAATGGTCCTGCACGCGTCCACACGCACACCGAGAAGATCAACACATACCAACACTGCCCTGCCACTGGCGAGCACACACACACACACACACACACACACACACACACAGAGGAGAGGTGGGACGATGGAGGAGAGGTGGTGAGTTTACAATAACTGCACCAGTCAGGTGAGGAGGTCTGCTGTGTGGGACGCTGTGAAGCAAACCACCAAGTGGGGGTGTGTAGTGGCACGAACCTGGAGACACGATATGTGTACAGACCATACGATATACTGCTATACTATGAGTAAGACCATATATTATGATTTTTAAAACTTAATTTAAGAGTAGAAAAAACTAAAAACTTTTTCATCCATAACACATCCAGTTTTATTACTAGATCTAGCTGATCCACTGAAACGAAGAACAGCCACCAACTAGTGGTCATACTTTTAATTTTACTACAAAAATACTGTCGTCACTAATTAGGGATGCACCGATACGATACTGGTATCAGTATCAGCCCGATACCGGTTAAAGTTACCCGATACCAGTGGCTTCACTGTCTGTGACTTGTGAGTTCTGTTGTAGTTTCCTATATTGAACACTAGGGGGAGCTATTGACCTAAAGAGGAACAGTGTGGGTTGAGAGCTGGAGATGGTGCCAAATAGTTCATTTTATTTGGTTAAAATGTGGAAAACTGCAATGACTTCACTGTGAAATCACAGAAAATGGTTATGTTTCACCTTATTTTAGTTTTTTTATTAATATATTTTATTTTTTATCTAACTCAGTTATTTGTTGTAAAAAGCAGAGAAGAAAAAAAAAAACCTGTATTCCAATTTGTTGCATTTTTTTGTGTAGTAGAAGTATCGGTACTCGGTATCGGCGAGTACTCAGATTTAAGTATCGGATCGGTTTTGAAAAAAGTAGTATCGGTACATCCCTATCACTAATGGTTCCATTAAATTTTTATAAATAAAATAGATAATTTGCTTTGAATTTCGATACAGCAAAATATCATGATACCGATATCACAGTATCAACATCATATCGTGACAGAAAGTATCGAGATATATTGCCGTATTGATATTTTCTTATTTCTACCACGAAGGTCAGAGAGAAAACTGAATTCCGTCTCAGCTCCAGTGTGAGCGGTGTGGTGAGGTCTAGAGTCCTCAGCTCTATGTTTACATGTTGAAACCAGATGGACAAGCTGCCTGGAAGCTGAGGTGTTTCACACTAAATCGTTTCTGTAAAAAAGTGAAACTCACTAAAGACAAACTGGAGTCGTGTTGAAAGAAACTTTAGGTTCACTTAGAAAAAACGAACTAAACTCAAGACTAGACAGGACTTGATCTTGTTTTCTGATTTGAGTTTTTATGAGTTAGAACAGAAAAACTGGAGGGAAAGATGAGAAACAGGATGGGAGGAGAGAAGAGGGAAAGGTGTTCTGGGTGAGGGGGGGGAGCAGTGGCAGGAGGAGCGATGGGTTGAATGATACCTGCACGTTGGGAAGGAGCTGGAGCAGGACTGAGCTGGACCACGATGACTAGACGGAGGAAAGAGAACACACACACACACATCCACACATTCTGTCAAATAACAGAACAAAACAAGAAAACGTTCTTCACATGAACACAACACAAAGACTGAACTCTTCGATGTAAGACAGGTTCTATACCACTGAGATGATGACCTTCATCAAACCAAAACATCAAGCTCTGAACTCAAACAGTTCTCATGGATGAGTACGTCCCAAGTGTTACCCCAACACCTCGGACTGAACAGGAGCTCTAGTGCTCTAACGAGTACCGTGTGAATAAACTCTAAACGTCCACACCAACACATACCTCAGTACTAGTACTCTCAGTACTAGGACCGACAACTGCTGGTAGCCGGGATACATTCTATGTGTGTTTTGCTGAAAGGCAGTATGCTGTCTGACTCAGAGTGTGTGGTGTTAAAACGTCTCATGAACCATTGCGTGGATTTTAACGGAGCTCTGAGGAGGTTCATCTACTACTGACTGACTAAAGAGTCAACCAGGTCCAGCTAACGGCTACGAGGAAACAAACACGGCTGGAAGTCGGTCGGTCCGTTCTAACGCTGGTCTACAATCCAAAGAGGTAGCAGCTGAGAGACATTCACAAAACATAGCTAGTGTTTCAGGCTGTTCTCTCATCGTGTTCAGGAGAAGGAGCTTGAAGTTCTCCAGTCAGTAGAGAACGCTGCTACAAGGCTCGGAACAAACACAGGAAAGAGGCACCGTATTTCACCCATTCATCTGTTAACTGGTGTTAAACGTTTAGTCCTCACTGTTCAGTCTGCTCCAGTTGGTCTGACATCTTATTCTCCACACCTGAAGTATGAGCACTGGACTCGTGGGACCTCAGACTTTCTAAGCCTGGTTTGTGTGAATGCTTGTTTTTATTGTGTGAAAGGTGCTAGCTATAGAAACACACTTTACTCACTCACTTTACTTCAAGTGCCTAAACGTCATGAAAGATCCTGTAATTCATGCGTGAATGACACACCAACATTACCTCATCATGGCAGCCAACAATAATCACTATAAATAAAGTTATGGAGAGGTTTTTGAATTGATTGCTCTAACGCTGAAGAACTGTGAGCATTTCCTGCTGTTCCTTATGATGTAGCCAGAAGGCGGTCTCACTAGTTAAAGTTTTGGGCTCCCTCTGGTGTCCGTTTTAAATCACTGCATTACACAAGTTAGCATATTGTTTCAGCTTCTAAACGCCTAAATCTACCTGTTGAAATGTCTCCTCAGCCTTCATAGCTTTCTACAGGAGCGGTTATTTACTCCTTCAAAGAAATCAGCTGTGTTCAAGCAGGGAGAGATGGGAAAAAT
Source organism: Callopanchax toddi (assembly GCA_006937965.1). Classification (NCBI taxonomy): domain Eukaryota; kingdom Metazoa; phylum Chordata; class Actinopteri; order Cyprinodontiformes; family Nothobranchiidae; genus Callopanchax; species Callopanchax toddi. The sequence goes on from SSNR01000195.1 coordinate 1,113,253, forward strand.
CAGGAATCATGAGCTAAAAACACTCCAGAGCTAGCATAACAGCTAGCCACTTTGGGTTAGCCTAACCCTCTGAGACATGTGACTTCCTGGGTACCGTGACGGAGACGGAGATCTTGCAATCGTGGTATTCTGGATCTAACCACCAGATGGGGCTAAGTGACTTTTCATTAACTCTGTAAAGAGTCAGATTAGCACAGACTGGCTCAAGGAAAAGATTTAAAAATATGAAAAAGTTGCATCTTATCACTTTAAAACAAGTCCACCTTTATCTGATGTTTGGTTATGCCACAGCATTTTGTCAGCAACAACAAATATGGGTTATTATCTGCAGGGATGTCCGGTGTGCACCACATGGCTATGAGTTCATCGGGGGGGCGGCGCTGTGGTGGAGGTCCTGTCGTGTGTGTCTACTAGCTTCAGAGGCCATGTGACCACTCATTCGCTGCAACAGGATGTGAAGCTCCTCAGATCGCAGGCTGCGCCATCGAGACCACCACAGTGTGTTTGGGCAGAGGGTTCTGGTGTGCATGCGTACTGGTGCACCAGTTATGTGCACCCCTGGTTATCTGTGTCTGATTATCATATGGGAACTACAAGCTGACGTCTCCTGACAGTCACATGACCTTCAGTGCTTCTTATAGTTCATCACTGTCTCTCATGGGGTCACTTTTTAAACAACAAAAGAAAATATTTAGACAAGGCAGCTCTCTGGCCTCAGAACCATGAGGAAACAAGAAGGATCGTTTAGTAAAAAACACTCAAACATGTTTAGTGATCCCTAAAGCACATTCATAAGGTACAATATGGAGATTTGTTTCTAGCGCAACAGTGACAGTCTGATTGTTAACAGCAGCTGAGACAGCTTAGCTATTGTTGAGGTTTTCTCTAGAGGACCCAGAATTACAGCTGAGCCTGTCAAGTCCTCGTATTTCATTTAAACCAACAAACCTTGACCACAGCAAAATAAAAAAAGACCAATTACAACATAAGTGTAAATGATGAGTGGTCAACTTTGTAAAGTGCAACACTGAAAAATACAAAGGTGTGAAAAAGTCTTTGTCCTATTCCTGATGTCCTTAGTTTTGTTTTTCACCATTAAATGTTTCAGGTCATCAAACAAATAGAACTATTAGACAAAGACACAAGTAAACACAAAATGTAGTTTCTAAACAAAGCAGCTTGTTGTTAATGGACAAGAATCGACACGTATATGACCCCATGGAAATGGTAAATGTCCTGTACTTCTATAGATCTGTCTAGTTCTCCACTCCCAAAGCGCTGGACAACACATCCGCTACATCCTAGCCTCAGATGTCCTGGAGCACACTGATGGACCAACACCACCAGGTCCCTCAGACCTCCACCAGGTCCCTCTGACCTCCACCAGGTCCCTCTGACCTCCACCAGGTCCCTCAGACCTCCAACAGGTCCCTCTGACCACCACCAGGTCCCTCTGACCACCACCAGGTCCCTCTGACCACCACCAGGTCCCTCTGACCACCACCAGGTCCCTCAGACCACCACCAGGTCCCTCCCCTCCACCGGTCCCTCTGACCTCCACCAGGTCCCTCTGACCTCCACCAGCTCCCGCTGACCACCACCCGGTCCCTCTGACCACCACCAGGTCCCTCAGACCACCACCAGGTCCCTCAGACCACCACCAGGTCCCTCAGACCACCACCAGGTCCCTCTGACCACCACCAGGTCCCTCTGACCACCACCAGGTCCCTCTGACCACCACCAGGTCCCTCTGACCACCACCAGGTCCCTCTGACCACCACCAGGTCCCTCTGACCACCACCAGGTCCCTCTGACCTCCACCAGGTCCCTCTGACCTCCACCAGGTCCCTCTGACCACCACCAGGTCCCTCTGACCTCCACCAGGTCCCTCTGACCACCACCAGGTCCCTCTGACCTCCACCAGGTCCCTCTAGCTGTCTGACTACTCCACCTACTGAGCTACACGCCACCCCATGTGATAAAGTCATTACCTCTTCGCCTGTGAGGTGGATCAGATCTTTGGAAGGTTGAGTTCAGTTTCTCCAGCCACTCCAGACCTGATATCTGTTATTAATCAAGAAATCTCCTAAATAGGACCCATCTGACGAAGTGGAGTAGACTAAAAGATCCTCAAAAGCCAGACGCCATGCTGTGAGCCAAGAACATTCAGGAACAAAAACGTAACAAATGAACTGAGATCTCTGTCTGGAAAAGGCTCTGAAGTCATTTCTAAAGGTGTGGGACTCCAGAGAACCACAGTAAGAACCTTTATCCACAAACGGTGAAAACATGGAACAGTGGAGAACCTTTTCAGGTTACTGATGACCCAAATTACCCCAAGAGCTCAGACATGATTCACCAAAAGGTCAGAAAAGACCCCAGAACAAAATCTAGAGAACTTCTGGCCTCACTTGCTTCAGTTAAGGTCAAAGGTCATGACTCCATCATAAGAAAAAGACTGGAAAAAACAGGCCTAATGGGAGCTCTCTAAGACCAAAACCACTGAAAAGAAAAAGGAGCAGAAAGGATCGTCTCAGTTTAGCCAGAAAAGATCCTGAAGATCCTCAAGACTTCTGGGAGATCCTCTGTAGACAGACGATCTTCTGGAAGGTTAGTGTCCTGTTACATCTCACCATCTCAGAAAAGGATCATCATCCCATCAGTAAACCATGGTGGTGGTCTGGGCCTGTTCTGCTGTCTCAGGACCTGGAAGGCCTGCTGTGGTCAATGGATCCATGAATTCTGTCTACCAGAACATCCTGAAGGAGGACGTCCAGCCATCTGGTCCTCTTGGGTTCTGCATCAGATCCAGCAGGTCCACCTCTGAGTGGCTTCAGGAAAACTAAATGACTGTGGAGTGTCCTAGTCCAAGTCCAGACCTGGATCTGATGGAGATGCTGAGGCAGGACCTTAAAAATGACTTCATGCTGGAAAATCCTCCAATGAGGCTGAATTACATCAACTCAGTAGAGATGAGAGGAGCCAGAATCCCTCCTCATCCTGAAGAGACTCGTCACCAGCTGGTTGATGCTGGAGGCTGACCCAACCAGGTACTAGGTTTGGGGGGGGGGGGGTACCTTTCTCACACAGGGCCATGTAGGGTTGGATCGTTCCC
>SSNR01000195.1:1121192-1137044 GCA_006937965.1 Callopanchax toddi
AACTCTTCATCAAAGTTACTGACGTCTTCCCGACCACGAATGGAGGGGATGAAGGGAGGGGACACCTTCCTTTGCAGCAGCGCCTCCCAGTCCACACTCTGGAGGGACAACACAAGACTTCTTGTTAAATAGTGAACTCAGAGTGTGATGATCCTGATCACTTCTAGGGGTGAGTCTCACTCTCAGTGCTTACTCTGAAAAACGGCTGCTTCTTCACCTCCTCTGCGTCCTTCTCACCAGATCCCAACCTCCTCTCTGGGTTCCTGCGTAACAGCTGGAGGAACAGCAGGAAAACGGATCAGGATAAACTGGAGTGTGTTATCAGGTGTTAGTCAGGTCCGTGTGTCTGATAGGAACTCTTACTCTTCTCATGATGGCGATGGCCTCTGTGGACAGGAAGCGTGGGTAGCGGACTTCATCATTCACAATGCTGTCGAACACCTCCTCTTCATCATCACCTGGGAAGGGAGACTACACACACACACACACACACACACACACACACACAGGACAATTGATTTAACAACAAACAGACAAACATCATAATAAATGAGTCAGGATAACCCAAGGTTAGCGCCTCCTAGTGGCCGGTTCCAGTCTGTTTAAAGTCCAGGTGTTGCCTCCTGGTGATTTACAGTTAGAACTTTACTGCTGTGAGTCTAACTCTACATGTCCACATTCATACGGCTCTTTTCTAGTTTTTCTGGACTACACAGACCTTCACATTACAGCCACTCATCCAGTCGTACACACACTGACATGCTGGTGGCACACTGTACACACCAGGTACCACCAAACCCTCTGACCCCTGGATGCCAGTTCTCACCTCTCCCACCAACATCTCATAGATGAGGACCCCGAGTCCCCACCAGTCCACTGCCCTGGTGTAGGATGTGTCTGTGAGCACCTCTGGAGCCAAGAACTCTGGAGTCCCGCAGAAGGTGCTGGTCCGATCTCCATAACCCATTCCTGTAGAAACATCACGACTGAGAGGTTCAAACCAAACATCTGATATGTTGCAGTGAGCTGCAACATATCAGATGTTTGCTGCTGGTCTTCTCAGTGTCTCTAATCTCAGTGAACTAGTTCCTCAACAGAGGAGATCTCCAGTCAGACTCAACACAACAAATATCACCTTCTTTACACAGCCCAAAATCAGCGATCTTCACGTAGCCGTCTGTGCCCAGCAGCAGGTTGTCCAGCTTCAGGTCTCTGGAGGAGGACAGAACACAGATAGCACTGATTTAAAACCAAAAAGAAAGTTCTAATAAACACCCAGAACTCCTCCGGACACAGTGTGAGCCTGTCTGTCATCGAATGTAGAAAAATAAGCTCCGTAAAGGGGCGTCAGGGCCCCAAAGTCAGGGCCCCACTGAGGGCGTCAGGGCCCCACTGAGGGTGTCAGGGCCCACTGGGGGGTTCAGGGCCCCACTGAGGGCGTCAGGGCCCCACTGAGGGCGTCAGGGCCCCACTGGGGGTGTCAGGGCCCCACTGGGGGGTTCAGGGCCCCACTGAGGGCGTCAGGGCCCCACTGAGGGCGTCAGGGCCCCACTGGGGGTGTCAGGGCCCCACTGGGGGGTTCAGGGCCCCACTGGGGGGTCAGGGCCCCAAAGGGGGTTTCTCACCAGTCCATTCATGGTCCTGAGATGATCTCTAGAAATCTAATTGAACTGAACCGTAGTTCCTACTAGAACTGTGTTACTGTAATGAATATGAAGTACATGATTAGTACAATCAGAATGTGTGTGTGTGTGTGTGTGTGTGCGCTCCACTCACCGGTACACTATCTTATGGTCATGAAGGAACTGGAGTCCAAGAACCACACAGGCAGCATAAAACCTGAAGTCAAACAAAATGAAGACGTTGACATATCAGTGGTAACAGGACAAAGACCTGCTGGTGTAATGGAGTGTAACCAGTGACTGAAGGTAACCAGCTGCTGGTCACAGAGAGGACCTTCTGCTGAAGGTCAGTCCATGCTGGGGTTCTTTGTAGTTTCACACATATGAAGCTCCAGGTTGATGTTGTAGTAGCTGACGGTCCTCTGACTGCTAACAGGTCATGTGAGACCTCGTGATGATGCATGAGGTCACACACACTTTTTTTAAGATCAATTCTCAACATAAGAGGATCTGAGATTAAACTCTGCTGGGTTCAAAGACCTCCTTCAAGTGCTGGCTCTGTATTATGGCCCAGAGCTGCTGTGAATATGGCACCATAATAAATACATCAGGAACCTGATCTGTTCCTTCTACATCTATCTCTGTTTTCACTGTACGACGACTCAAACACTCACAGACCACGACTCTGACCTACTACTAATAAACCTGATGCTGCTTTATGCAGACACACACACACACACACACACACACACACAGCAGCGTTACGCACACAGCTCGAGGCTCGGTGAAGACGTCTGTGTGGATGTGCATCATCAGGTCGCCTCCTGCCGTGTACTCCATCACGAAACACACGTGCTCTGGAGTCTGGAAGCACGCAAACAGGTTGACCAGGAAGGGGTGGTGCGACATGTTCACGGTCTCAAAGATACGCTTCTCACACATCAGACTGAGGAGAGAGGAACAAACACAGTGAGGTCAGGGTGATAAAGAGGAGAACATCTGGAGTATTTAATGATTCAGGGTTTATTTTAGTCTCTTTAGAAAGGACAGACAGACCTGTCCACCTCATCACGAGCTATGATGTCTCCTTTCTTTAGAGCCTTGATGGCGTACATTGTGCCCGTCTTCTTGTACTCCGACAGCAACACCTGCAGACACAGACCTCTGATTTATGTGCAGCCCTGTCTATAATACAGAAAATAAACAAGAGCAAAGAAACAGATCTGCTTCTGTGTTCTACTTGTCCAGCGTTTAGCCAACAAAGTGATGTCATGCTGCACGTGTCACTGTCTCTGTGTGGAGTCAAGAGGTCTAACTCTGTGCTACTGCATGATATAGATGTGTTAAAGAATAATGAGAGTATAGATATATATCTGAGTCTGGATTCCAGTTGAGTCTGAAATGGGATCGGGACATCCCTAGTCCTCATATGCAGTCCTACCTTCCCAAAGTGTCCCCGTCCCAACACAGCGATCAGCCGGAAGTCCTGAAGGGACAGAGGACCTTTCTTCTGCCTGGAGGGAAGTGGAGGTTAAAGACAAACAGACGTGAAACCAGTGGCTGGACTCATGTTGTAAAAACAGGAGGTTAAACGAGATCAGCAGCAGCGTTTAGATCTGCTGCACAAATCAACTCAACTAGCCACGGATCACCGTTACAATACACACTCATCTATCAGAAACACACAGTGTGTGTGTGTGTGTGTACCTGTTGGCAGGTGGGGTTTGGGTGGGGGAGTCAGGGGAGGAAAGGGGCTCGATGACAGCCAGCGGTTCCTATGTGAGGGTGTGAGGACAGAGACACAGAGGAGAGGACATGCAGGTGAGAAGACAGGAGGTGGTCCTGGAGGAGCTTCACCAGCGTCTAGCTCCAGTTTAGTTATCAACACAACTCCATGCATCCTGATGCTCCGTTTACTGGGAACGGGTCAGAACACAAACAGCACCTCCAGGTCATCAAGACCCTGAGACGTGTCAGAGTGTGGACTGGATCAGACAGGTTCTGTTCTGTGATTGGTCCAGTAAAAACCTTTGGACCGGATCAGCTGTTTGTTGTTGTTTAGAATCCTTCCCAGGGTCGATGCAGGAATCTTGAAGTTAAATTCAAAACCTTTTCAAGACCGTCTCAGTATTTTTTAACACCTCACCGCCATTCTGGTGATGCGGCAGCGTTCACCGAGATTCTCTTCCATCTTAACATTTGGGTGCGTTCGTAATCCTCACCGGGAACACCAGAGCGTACATTGTGCTTTTGAACTTCTGCACCGCCCGCCCTGGTGCTCTGAGAGAAGGATTACTAACGCACCCTTTGTTTCCCGTTCTTTTTTTAATAAAAATGACTAAATTCACACGTTTACGATGTTTTTGGGACTCAAACTGTTGGACATCAAATTCAGATTTTTTTGTTCCAAAATGTAAGACTTTATAAAGCCGTGATCAGACTTTATAATACTTTATAAGGGTCTTCAATTTCCCTAAATTTTTAATTTTAAGTATTTTTTAATACTTTTCAAGACTCCGCAGATACCCTGCCTTCCTAAAGGACTGGAGGGACATCGTCTCCCTTTAGACGAGGATCTAGTTTTAAAAGCTGATGTGTCAGCTACCACGACAGACAGACAGACAGACAGAAGATAAAGGTTAGATAAAAACCTCTCCTTCCTACAGGTGTGTTCTACTGTAACAGAAACGAGGAAACTCAAAATCAAAGAGACAGAAGCCTAGTCAGGACCAAGTGAGGTCACTAAAGTTAGGGATACGTTCTACCTGGTGAAGCTTCAGGATGAACCTAAAACCCTCTCTGACCTTGGTATGACCTTCTCTGAACGCTCCAGCTGGTCAGAGTCTCAGGACTTGTTACACGAGGAGCTGAACGGCTAAAATGATGAAACGTCCTCTCCCTGCTCTACATCCATGACTTTGAGACCTTTGAGATGAGAATCAGCTGCTCCCTCTTTTAAACAAGTCTGTCGTTGCCATGGTTACGAGTAGCAGCAACACAGTAGAGTAAAGGATTAAAATCAGAGTGAAATCACCCCAAAAGCCTTCAGTTTAAATGAATAGACTGAATAAAGGAGCCAGCTGAGGAGGTCAGGACGCCTCCTGGAGACGTGTTTCAGGCATGTCCTGCTGGCAGGAGGCACCTGGGTCGACCCAGGACACGCTGGAGAAAATGCATCTTCAACCTGGTCTGGGAACACCTTGGGGTCCTGGAGGAGGACCTGGTGGAGGACACCGGGGAGAGGACGGTCTGGGACTCCCTGGTTGGGATGCTGCCACCGCTAACCGGACCCGGATGAGCGGAGGAAGACGAGACGAATAATCCCCCCAAAACATCACAACCAGAGCTAGTGCAACACGCTATTCTAGAACAAGTCTAAACTCATCTCATCTCAACACGTTCTGGACGACGCTCCTCATCACACACCTCTATGTGGCGGGTCTCCTCCCTCACTGAAGTGTGTGTCTCTGTGTCTCGTTTGTAATCTCCTCTGACTGGAGAGTCGCTGTCCAGACTTAACTTCTCCACTGAGATCTCCCTAAAAAGTCCACACAGACACACACAGACACACACAGACAGGCCGACACAACACAAAACACAACAGGATTGTTAGACACAGGGCAGAAAAAGCAACACATGCTTTATTCTCTGCCAGGAAACACAAGGAGAAAGGTCCGAGGACAGCTGCTGTTTGAACCGGACCGTGTGTGTGTGTGTGTGTGTGTGTGTGTGTGTGTGTGTGTGTGTGTGTGCGTCTCACCCAGAGCTGAGCGTCAGGCTGTGTGCGTTGGGGCTGTAGGTTCCTGAGTTGTTAACGGTGGGGATGGCGTTTCGGAGCAACCTCACCCACGTCCCGATGTCCACGTTCATCTGACGGGCTCGAAGGAACGCCTTGCCTGGAGGGACAAGGACAAAAGACACGCTAAGGAGTCAGCAATCCTGCATGAATAATATAACTACATGCTAACTACATGCTACAGCTAAAACCGTGTTCTGCATAGGAAGGTGAAGAGAACATTAACATAACTACAGTTTAAACTGAGGGTTTCTTAGAGAGATGAACCACCTTGCTGCTTTGAAAAGATCTTCTTCTGTCTCTGGAGGCGTGGAGCTCTCTCAATAACCGGGTTAAAGAAGGTCACCTAGAAAAACAGAAAACGTTTAAAGGGATATTCCTTTATGTTTCCATATTCCTCAGAGTTAGATCAGCCCAGTCATTATCCTGATCAGCAGTACTCCTTTAGCATTAGCTTAGCATAAACACTGTCAGTGAATGGTAACAACTAGCATTGTGAGAAAAAAGTCCTTAAAACTCCCTCAGTAGTGATACTAGTTCTGCCTCAGTAAACATATTGACTGGAAGTGATAATGGATCTAATGGATCTAATGGATCTAATGGATCTAATGGATCCAGGACATTTATTGGTGGATTCATGGATCAAACAGCTGCTGTGAATTTATCCAATCAGCTCTTTGTTAGAGAGGTTGAAACACTGAGCTGGTCCACCAACACCAAACAGCTTCATTTTCTGCAGAGACTGAAAAAGGCCAAATCCCACCCTCCAACCATGACATCATTCTATAGGTGACCAATAGAAAGCATCCTGACACAGTCTGGTTCAGCAGCTGCTTAGCAAGAAAACCACTGGTGCTTTAACTCCAGCCCTAGCAGCCGTCTACAGAGACTGGTGTGTCAAAAAGACCAGTAACGTCTCGCAGGAGACAAACAGTCAAACACACACTGCACCTCAACCCAAACACACACATCCTGTTGTTATACTCTCTGAGCCGTCATGTTGTTTGTACTGACCCGAATAGAAGACGAGGTTTTTTTCCTCGAAAATAATGTGAAAATGTGGGGTCGTCTTATAAACGGTGTCATGACCCGACCTCACCAGCAGAGGGCGCCAGCGTTGTGTAAACAGCAAAGCCGACAACAACCGGAATAGACTGGTTTAAAAGTGGGTCAGACTAACAGAGGAGGCAGAGTTTTGAGATAATGGAGGTGAACGCAGCAGAGGCATCAAACAGCTGTCAGACAGGAAACATGGAGCTATGGAGTGAAATGTTTTCTCTACGTATATCTCATAAAGAGTGTGTGTGTGTGTGTGTGTGTGTGTGTGTGTGTGTGTTCGGGGTACCTCGGCCAGCAGCAGGCCCCGGGGCTCCAGATCCAGCTGAACTCTGTGTTTCTGATTGTCCAGGAACTCCTCCAGCTTTAGGTACTTCAGAGCACACAGTGAGCGGTAGTCCTTCCAGTAAACAGCGATCTCCAGCTCTCTTGACTAAAACACACACACACACACACACACACACACACACACACACACACACACATTCAGTGGTGTGTTTTGTTTACACTCAGGATGTGTGCTCAGATGTTCTTAGAGTGTATTCTGACCCTCTCCAGCTCCACGGTGAAGGTCTGATCCCAGGCCTGCTCTCCTACAGTTCTCCATGCTGTCTGACCCACCACTGTGTTGTCCAGCTTTAACACTGCACTCACCTCGGCTACACACACACACACACACACACACACACCTTAAATATTAACAAGTGCCCGCTTTTTAATAGATGTCTAAACAAACAACACGAGAAGATGAAATCTGTTGTGAAGCGATGCCGTCTGACACCAGGGAAGCAGCTCACTGGAGAGGTCGTCTGTCTTGTTGGGGGTCTTCCCGCTGACAGAGCCACTGCGTCCATACAGTCCTTTGTTTCCCCTCATGAAGGACTTGGTGTCTCCAGGGCTGTAGCAGGGCAGTGTGAGGGTCGTCCCTTTACTGCGACCTGGAACCACCTCCAGCAGCCCAACACAGCCCAGCAGCTGCACCTGCAGGGTGCCTGAAGCGGAAATCAGTGGAGTCAAACATCGTCAACAAACACAGAATAGGAGTAAATCCTAAAGACAAATCTGTGAAGGTACAATAAACACTTTGATCTGAGAAGAAAAACAAGCATCAAAGAAGCTAAACTGTATGCACTTAGACTAATGATTTTATAAGGAAAGGGGAAGTGATTAGTGTCCACATACGGATAGTACCCAGGGTGCACATACTTTACTCACTGTGGTACTCTAGGGAGTACCAGGCACTAACGTTTGGTACTGCCACATGAAAATGCCATCACAGCACCCCGCAAGGAAAAGTCAAGGTGAAAGTTCCAGTGAGCTGCTGAGCTCAGGCTGCAGGAGTCAGTGTGTGACCCAGAGCTGAGCGACCGGTACCACGACGCAACATCGACGTGCAAAGGAGCGACACGGCAGAAGGAACTGGTGAACACTCATGCATTATATTTAGAGCACAACACTTACGTACAGCTCTGTATATACCACAGTACTACGTATATACCACAGTACTACGTATACACCAGAGTACCACTATATACCACAGTACTACGTATATACCACAGTACTACGTATACACCAGAGTACCACGTATATACCACAGTACTACGTATATACCACAGTACTACGTATGTACCACAGTACTACGTATATACCACAGTACTACGTATACACCAGAGTACCACTATATACCACAGTACAACGTATACACCAGAGTACCACGTATACACCACAGTACTACGTATATACCACAGTACTACGTATACACCAGAGTACCACTATATACCACAGTACTACGTATATACCAGAGTACCACGTATATACCACAGTACTACGTATATACCAGAGTACCACGTATATACCACAGTACTACGTATATACCACAGTACTACGTATATACCACAGTACTACGTATACACCAGAGTACCACGTATATACCAGAGTACCACGTATATACCACAGTACTACGTATATACCAGAGTACCACGTATATAAAAACAGTACTACGTATATACCACAGTACTACGTATATACCAGAGTACCACGTATATACCACAGTACTACGTATGTACCACAGTACTACGTATATACCACAGTACTACGTATACACCAGAGTACCACGTATATAAAAACAGTACTACGCATATACCACAGTACTACGTATACACCAGAGTACCACGTATATACCAGAGTACTACGTATATACCACAGTACTACGTATATACCACAGTACTACGTATACACCAGAGTACCACGTATATACCAGAGTACTACGTATATACCACAGTACTACGTATACACCAGAGTACCACTATATACCACAGTACTACGTATATACCAGAGTACCACGTATATACCACAGTACTACGTATATACCACAGTACTACGTATATACCACAGTACTACGTATACACCAGAGTACCACGTATATACCAGAGTACCACGTATATACCACAGTACTAAGTATATACCAGAGTACCACGTATATACCACAGTACTACGTATGTACCACAGTACTACGTATATACCACAGTACTACGTATATACCAGAGTACCACGTATATAAAAACAGTACTACGTATATACCAGAGTACCACGTATATACCAGAGTACTACGTATATCCCACAGTACTACGTATATACCACAGTACTACGTATACACCAGAGTACCACTATATACCACAGTACTACGTATATACCAGAGTACCACGTATATACCACAGTACCACGTATATACCACAGTACTACGTATATACCAGAGTACCACGTATATAAAAACAGTACTACGTATATACCAGAGTACCACGTATATACCAGAGTACCACGTATATACCACAGTACTACGTATATACCACAGTACTAAGTATATACCAGAGTACCACGTATATACCACAGTACCACGTATATACCACAGTACTACGTATATACCACAGTACTACATATACACCAGAGTACCACGTATATACCACAGTACTACGTATATACCACAGTACTACGTATATACCAGAGTACTACGTATATACCACAGTACTACGTATACACCAGAGTACTACGTATATACCACAGTACTACGTATATACCAGAGTACCACGTATATACCACAGTACTACGTATATACCACAGTACTACGTATACACCAGAGTACCACGTATATACCACAGTACTACGTATATACCACAGTACTACGTATATACCACAGTACTACGTATACACCAGAGTACCACGTATATACCAGAGTACCACGTATATACCACAGTACTACGTATATACCAGAGTACCACGTATATAAAAACAGTACTACGTATATACCACAGTACTACGTATACACCAGAGTACTACGTATATACCACAGTACTACGTATATACCACAGTACTACGTATATACCACATACCACGTATATAAAAACAGTACTACGTATATACCACAGTACCACGTATATACCACAGTACCACGTATATACCACAGTACTACGTATATACCACAGTACCACGTATATACCACAGTACTACGTATACACCACAGTACTACGTATATACCACAGTACTACGCATATACCACAGTACCACGTATATACCACAGTACTACGTATATACCACAGTACTACGTATATACCACAGTACCACGTATATACCACAGTACTACGTATATACCACAGTACTACGTATATACCACAGTACTACGTATATACCAGAGTACCACGTATATAAAAACAGTACTACGTATATACCAGAGTACCATGTATGTACCACAGTACTATGTATGTACCACAGTACTATGTATGTACCACAGTACTACGTATGTACCACAGTACTATGTATGTACCACAGTACTATGTATGTGCCACAGTACTATTTATGTACCACAGTACTACGTATATACCACAGTACTACGTATACACCAGAGTACCACGTATATACCACAGTACTACGTATATACCACAGTACTACGTATACACCAGAGTACCACGTATATACCACAGTACTACGTATATACCAGAGTACCACGTATACACCACAGTACTACGTATATACCACAGTACTACGTATACACCAGAGTACCACGTATATACCACAGTACTACGTATATACCACAGTACCACGTATACACCAGAGTACCACGTATATACCACAGTACCACGTATACACCACAGTACTACGTATACACCACAGTACCACGTATACACCACAGTACTACGTATATACCACAGTACTACGTATATACCACAGTACTACGTATATACCAGAGTATCACGTATATACCACAGTACTACATATGTACCACAGTACTACGTATATACCAGAGTACCACGTATATACCACAATACTATGTATGTACCACAGTACTACGTATGTACCACAGTACTACGTATATACCACAGTACTACGTATACACCAGAGTACCACGTATATACCACAGTACCACGTATACACCACAGTACTACGTATATACCACAGTACTACGTATATACCACAGTACTACGTATATACCAGAGTACCACGTATACACCACAGTACCACGTATACACCAGAGTACCACGTATATACCACAGTACCACGTATAGACCACAGTACTACGTATATACCACAGTACTACGTATGTACCACAGTACCGCATATGTACCACAGTACCACGTATACACCACAGTACTACGTATGTACCACAGTACTACGTATACACCACAGTACTACGTATATACCACAGTACTACGTATGTACCACAGTACTACGTATATACCACAGTACTACGTATGTACCACAGTACTACGTATATACCACAGTACTACGTATGTACCACAGTACTACGTATATACCACAGTACTATGTATGTACCACAGTACTATGTATGTACCACAGTACTATGTATGTACCACAGTACTACGTATGTACCACAGTACTATGTATGTACCACAGTACTTTGTATGTACCACAGTACTATGTATGTACCACAGTACTACGTATGTACCACAGTACTATGTATGTACCACAGTACTATTTATGTACCACAGTACTATTTATGTACCACAGTACTATTTATGTACCACAGTACTATGTATGTACCACAGTACTACGTTTGTACCACAGTACTACGTATGTACCACAGTACTATGTATCTACCACAGTACTACGTATGTACCACAGTACTACGTATATACCACAGTACTACGTATACACCAGAGTACCACGTATATACCACAGTACTACGTATATACCACAGTACTACGTATGTACCACAGTACTATGTATGTACCACAGTACTACGTATGTACCACAGTACTACGTATGTACCACAGTACTATGTAACTACCACAGTACTACGTATGTACCACAGTACTTTGTATGTACCACAGTACTATGTATGTACCACAGTACTATGTATGTACCACAGTACTATGTATGTACCACAGTACTACGTATACACCAGAGTACCACGTATATACCACAGTACCACGTATACACCACAGTACTACGTATGTACCACAGTACTATGTAACTACCACAGTACTACGTATGTACCACAGTACTTTGTATGTACCACAGTACTATGTATGTACCACAGTACTATGTATGTACCACAGTACTATGTAACTACCACAGTACTACGTATGTACCACAGTACTATGTATGTACCACAGTACTATGTTTGTACCACAGTACTACGTATGTACCACAGTACTATGTATGTACCACAGTACTACGTATGTACCACAGTACTATGTATGTACCACAGTACTACGTATGTACCACAGTACTACGTATGTACCACAGTACTACGTATATACCAGAGTACCATGTATGTACCACAGTACTACGTATGTACCACAGTACTACGTATGTACCACAGTACTATGTAAGTACCACAGTACTACGTATGTACCACAGTACTATGTATGTACCACAGTACTATTTATGTACCACAGTACTATTTATGTACCACAGTACTATGTATGTACCACAGTACTACGTTTGTACCACAGTACTACGTATGTACCACAGTACTATGTATGTACCACAGTACTATGTATGTACCACAGTACTATGTATGTGCCACAGTACTACGTATGTACCACAGTACTACGTATGTACCACAGTACTATGTATGTACCACAGTACTACGTATGTACCACAGTACTACGTATGTACCACAGTACTATGTAACTACCACAGTACTACGTATGTACCACAGTACTTTGTATGTACCACAGTACTATGTATGTACCACAGTACTATGTATGTACCACAGTACTACGTATGTACCACAGTACTATGTATGTACCACAGTACTATGTATGTGCCACAGTACTACGTATGTACCACAGTACTACGTATGTACCACAGTACTACGTATGTACCACAGTACTATTTATGTACCACAGTACTACGTATGTACCACAGTACTATTTATGTACCACAGTACTATTTATGTACCACAGTACTATTTATGTACCACAGTACTATTTATGTACCACAGTACTACGTATATACCACAGTACTACGTATATACCACAGTACCACGTATATACCACAGTACTACGTATATACCACAGTACCACGTATATACCACAGTACTACGTATGTACCACAGTACTATTTATGTACCACAGTACTATTTATGTACCACAGTACTATTTATGTACCACAGTACTATGTATACACCAGAGTACCACGTATATACCACAGTACCACGTATACACCACAGTACTACGTATGTACCACAGTACTATGTATGTACCACAGTACTACGTTTGTACCACAGTACTACGTATGTACCACAGTACTATGTATGTACCACAGTACTATTTATGTACCACAGTACTATTTATGTACCACAGTACTATGTATGTACCACAGTACTACGTTTGTACCACAGTACTACGTATGTACCACAGTACTATGTAACTACCACAGTACTACGTATGTACCACAGTACTTTGTATGTACCACAGTACTACGTATGTACCACAGTACTATGTAACTACCACAGTACTACGTATGTACCACAGTACTACGTATGTACCACAGTACTACGTATGTACCACAGTACTATGTAACTACCACAGTACTACGTATGTACCACAGTACTTTGTATGTACCACAGTACTATGTATGTACCACAGTACTACGTATGTACCACAGTACTATGTATGTACCACAGTACAACGTATGTACCACAGTACTACGTATGTACCACATAGTAAGACAAACACTATCTCAGCTATTAGAGTTGAAGCAGAAACAATAAATCCTGTAAAAACAGTGAAACAATACGTTGGGAGGAGAATCGATGTGGTCCTACTAGATTAGCACAGACTGGATCAAGGACAAGATTTAAAATAGAAACAAGTTACATAGTGGGCCTTTAAAGTCAATTGTGTCCCAAAATAATAAAACCAGTGAGACCAGGCAGGTTTGAACTCAGCCTGGGAGGGAGGGGGCCCTTGTGCCTCCTGTAGCTGCATTAACAAGACGTCAACACGGTTCCTGCACCTGAACTTCACAGCTCAGCATCTGGTTTTAGTTCGGGGTTTTACTTTGTCAGAACGGACTTCAGCATTCTTTATTTTTATAATTATGACACAGGTGTTTTCCCCTCACTCTCTCTGAACCAGCTCTAACAATTTACTTAATTATTCAACCCAACCTGAACCGACTGGTGGGGTTGGGTTGAACTCAGGTTCCTATCTGGTCAGGACCTGGGTGTTTCAGGTCTAATCCTGTGTCGTCCCAGGACACGCTGGAGGATCTGACCCGGGAACGCCTCGGGGTCCCACTGGACAGAGGACAGTTTGGGATGCTGCCCCATGACCAAGATAAAGTGGAAGAAGGCGAGGTGAGGCGAGACGATAGACCAGAACAACAAGAAAACGTACAACAACCCAAACACAGAGCTTTACTACGGCTAACATGAATATAACTACATGAAAAACGCCAGAAAGTACAGAAAATGAGCTCCATCATCAGGATCAGTTTCATTAATGTATTTCAAAGCTGTGTCGTGTGACCTACCTGTGAGGGGGGAGGGCTTGTTGAGGGTGCTGTACTGGTTTTGCAGGTAGGGCGCACCGTGGCGGGAGCTGAAGGCTGGTGAAGAGGCCAAAACCAGCTCTTCTTTGATAGCACTGGCCTTGGGATGGTCTTCTGGCAGCTCGGTCAAACGCTGGTCCAGGGAGTCCCTCAGCAGGTCCAGCCGCTGAGACGCCTCACTGAGCCGAGACTGAGCCTGCACAGCATCACAGCGTCCTTCAGTCACGTGCACAGCAGACAAGTGCTTCTCTATTTCTGAGCTAATAACTGATGATACAGGGAAGACCCTCTGGGGTATCAGAGCCTTCTCAAATAAACACAAGATCAAATGAAAACGACAGGAAGGCAGACGATGAGTCAATGTTTAGAGGTGTGAGACAACAAGAGAAAAGCCGGTTGGGTCTGGATACACTGACACATGGATCTTTAGAGATGTCTGCATGTGGTCTGACCTCAGACAGAGCCTTCTTGTCCTGAACCTTGTTGGCTCCCAGGAGTCTGAGAACATTCTTAGCCCCCTCAGCGACAGCGTGCTCCACCCTGTAGTGATGCCTCAGCTCTTCGATACGCAGCTGCACCCCACAGAGGTCCTGGTTACCTGCATGGTCAAACACCAGACAGGACCATGTTACACTCAGTGGTGTCTCTGGTCAGGTGCACTCTTGTATTGATTCTGGTGTGTTGAGTTCAAGGAAACTCCTCTGTGTATGAAAAGTTAATGTCTTAATGGATCCTGGACATTACACAGGAGTCAGAGAGATCAACATTAGTGGCATCAGAAGGGAGAGTAGACATCAACATCAGCTCCATCCTGACTGATAAATCAACCATTCTTCATCAGCAAACAGGAGAAATGAAGACCTGCTGACTAAACGGATGGTCCTCCATCAACCCAGGAAAGAAGACACGCAGACAGACAGGTAGAGAGACAGACAGGTAGAGAGACAGACAGACAGGTAGAGAGGCAGACAGGTAGAGAGACAGACAGACAGACAGGTAGAGAGACAGACAGGTAGAGAGACAGACAGGTAGAGAGACAGACAGACAGGTAGAGAGGCAGACAGGTAGAGAGACAGACAGACAGGTAGAGAGGCAGACAGGTAGAGAGACAGACAGAAAGGTAGAGAGGCAGACAGGTAGACAGACAGGTAGAGAGACAGACAGACAGGTAGAGAGGCAGACAGGTAGAGAGACAGACAGGTAGAGAGACAGACAGACAGGTAGAGAGACAGACAGACAGGTAGAGAGGCAGACAGACAGGTAGAGAGGCAGACAGGTAGAGAGACAGACAGACAGGTAGAGAGACAGACAGACAGGTAGACAGACAGACAGGTAGACAGACAGGTAGAGAGACAGACAGAC
>SSNR01000195.1:1137060-1170607 GCA_006937965.1 Callopanchax toddi
GTATGTACCACAGTACTATGTATGTACCACAGTACTATGTATGTGCCACAGTACTACGTATGTACCACAGTACTACGTATGTACCACAGTACTATGTAACTACCACAGTACTACGTATGTACCACAGTACTTTGTATGTACCACAGTACTATGTATGTACCACAGTACTACGTATATACCACAGTACTACGTATATACCACAGTACTACGTATATACCACAGTACTACGTATACACCAGAGTACCACGTATATACCACAGTACTACGTATATACCACAGTACTACGTATATACCACAGTACTACGTATATACCACAGTACTATTTATGTACCACAGTACTATGTATGTACCACAGTACTACGTTTGTACCACAGTACTACGTATGTACCACAGTACTATGTAACTACCACAGTACTACGTATGTACCACAGTACTTTGTATGTACCACAGTACTATGTATGTACCACAGTACTACGTATGTACCACAGTACTATGTATGTACCACAGTACTATGTATGTACCACAGTACTATGTATGTACCACAGTACTACGTATGTACCACAGTACTACGTATGTACCACAGTACTATGTAACTACCACAGTACTATGTATGTACCACAGTACTATGTATGTACCACAGTACTACGTATGTACCACAGTACTACGTATGTACCACAGTACTATGTAACTACCACAGTACTACGTATGTACCACAGTACTTTGTATGTACCACAGTACTATGTATGTACCACAGTACTATGTATGTACCACAGTACTACGTATGTACCACAGTACTACGTATGTACCACAGTACTACGTATATACCACAGTACTACGTATGTACCACAGTACTACGTATATACCACAGTACTACGTATGTACCACAGTACTATGTATGTACCACAGTACTATGTATGTACCACAGTACAACGTATGTACCACAGTACAACGTATGTACCACAGTACTATGTATGTGCCACAGTACTACGTATGTACCACAGTACTACGTATGTACCACAGTACTACGTATGTACCACAGTACTATTTATGTACCACAGTACTATTTATGTACCACAGTACTATGTATGTACCACAGTACTACGTATGTACCACAGTACTACGTATGTACCACAGTACTATGTAACTACCACAGTACTACGTATGTACCACAGTACTATGTATGTACCACAGTACTATGTATGTACCACAGTACTACGTATGTACCACAGTACTATTTATGTACCACAGTACTATTTATGTACCACAGTACTATTTATGTACCACAGTACTATGTATGTACCACAGTACTACGTATGTACCACAGTACTACGTATGTACCACAGTACTATGTATGTACCACAGTACTATGTATGTACCACAGTACTATTTATGTACCACAGTACTATGTATGTACCACAGTACTACGTATGTACCACAGTACTACGTATATACCACAGTACTACGTATACACCACAGTACTACGTATATACCACAGTACTACGTATATACCACAGTACTACGTATATACCACAGTACTACGTATACACCAGAGTACCACGTATATACCATAGTACTACGTATGTACCACAGTACTATGTATGTACCACAGTACTATGTATGTACCACAGTACTACGTATGTACCACAGTACTACGTATGTACCACAGTACTATGTATGTGCCACAGTACTACGTATGTACCACAGTACTACGTATGTACCACAGTACTATGTATGTACCACAGTACTACGTATATACCACAGTACAATGTATAGACCACAGTACAACGTATGTACCACAGTACTACGTATGTACCACAGTACTACGTATGTACCACAGTACTATGTAACTACCACAGTACTACGTATGTACCACAGTACTTTGTATGTACCACAGTACTATGTATGTACCACAGTACTATGTATGTACCACAGTACAACGTATGTACCACAGTACAACGTATGTACCACAGTACTACGTATGTACCACAGTACTATGTAACTACCACAGTACTACGTATGTACCACAGTACTTTGTATGTACCACAGTACTATGTATGTACCACAGTACTATGTATGTGCCACAGTACTACGTATGTACCACAGTACTACGTATGTACCACAGTACTATGTATGTACCACAGTACTACGTATGTACCACAGTACTACGTATGTACCACAGTACTATGTAACTACCACAGTACTACGTATGTACCACAGTACTTTGTATGTACCACAGTACTATGTATGTACCACAGTACTACGTATGTACCACAGTACTATGTATGTACCACAGTACTACGTATGTACCACAGTACTACGTATATACCACAGTACTACGTATATACCACAGTACTACGTATATACCACAGTACTACGTATATACCACAGTACTACATATATACCACAGTACTACGTATGTACCACAGTACTATGTAACTACCACCGTACTACGTATGTACCACAGTACTACGTATATACCACAGTACTACGTATACACCAGAGTACCACGTATATACCACAGTACTACGTATATACCAGAGTACCACGTATATACCACAGTACTACGTATATACCACAGTACTACGTATACACCACAGTACTATGTATGTACCACAGTACTATTTATGTACCACAGTACTATGTATGTACCACAGTACTACGTTTGTACCACAGTACTACGTATACACCAGAGTACCACGTATATACCACAGTACTACGTATGTACCACAGTACTATGTATATGTACCACAGTACTATGTATGTACCACAGTACTATGTATGTACCACAGTACTACGTATGTACCACAGTACTATGTATGTACCACAGTACTACGTATGTACCACATAGTAAGACAAACACTATCTCAGCTATTAGAGTTGAAGCAGAAACAATAAATCCTGTAAAAACAGTGAAACAATACGTTGGGAGGAGAATCGATGTGGTCCTACTAGATTAGCACAGACTGGATCAAGGACAAGATTTAAAATAGAAACAAGTTACATAGTGGGCCTTTAAAGTCAATTGTGTCCCAAAATAATAAAACCAGTGAGACCAGGCAGGTTTGAACTCAGCCTGGGAGGGAGGGGGCCCTTGTGCCTCCTGTAGCTGCATTAACAAGACGTCAACACGGTTCCTGCACCTGAACTTCACAGCTCAGCATCTGGTTTTAGTTCGGGGTTTTACTTTGTCAGAACGGACTTCAGCATTCTTTATTTTTATAATTATGACACAGGTGTTTTCCCCTCACTCTCTCTGAACCAGCTCTAACAATTTACTTAATTATTCAACCCAACCTGAACCGACTGGTGGGGTTGGGTTGAACTCAGGTTCCTATCTGGTCAGGACCTGGGTGTTTCAGGTCTAATCCTGTGTCGTCCCAGGACACGCTGGAGGATCTGACCCGGGAACGCCTCGGGGTCCCACTGGACAGAGGACAGTTTGGGATGCTGCCCCATGACCAAGATAAAGTGGAAGAAGGCGAGGTGAGGCGAGACGATAGACCAGAACAACAAGAAAACGTACAACAACCCAAACACAGAGCTTTACTACGGCTAACATGAATATAACTACATGAAAAACGCCAGAAAGTACAGAAAATGAGCTCCATCATCAGGATCAGTTTCATTAATGTATTTCAAAGCTGTGTCGTGTGACCTACCTGTGAGGGGGGAGGGCTTGTTGAGGGTGCTGTACTGGTTTTGCAGGTAGGGCGCACCGTGGCGGGAGCTGAAGGCTGGTGAAGAGGCCAAAACCAGCTCTTCTTTGATAGCACTGGCCTTGGGATGGTCTTCTGGCAGCTCGGTCAAACGCTGGTCCAGGGAGTCCCTCAGCAGGTCCAGCCGCTGAGACGCCTCACTGAGCCGAGACTGAGCCTGCACAGCATCACAGCGTCCTTCAGTCACGTGCACAGCAGACAAGTGCTTCTCTATTTCTGAGCTAATAACTGATGATACAGGGAAGACCCTCTGGGGTATCAGAGCCTTCTCAAATAAACACAAGATCAAATGAAAACGACAGGAAGGCAGACGATGAGTCAATGTTTAGAGGTGTGAGACAACAAGAGAAAAGCCGGTTGGGTCTGGATACACTGACACATGGATCTTTAGAGATGTCTGCATGTGGTCTGACCTCAGACAGAGCCTTCTTGTCCTGAACCTTGTTGGCTCCCAGGAGTCTGAGAACATTCTTAGCCCCCTCAGCGACAGCGTGCTCCACCCTGTAGTGATGCCTCAGCTCTTCGATACGCAGCTGCACCCCACAGAGGTCCTGGTTACCTGCATGGTCAAACACCAGACAGGACCATGTTACACTCAGTGGTGTCTCTGGTCAGGTGCACTCTTGTATTGATTCTGGTGTGTTGAGTTCAAGGAAACTCCTCTGTGTATGAAAAGTTAATGTCTTAATGGATCCTGGACATTACACAGGAGTCAGAGAGATCAACATTAGTGGCATCAGAAGGGAGAGTAGACATCAACATCAGCTCCATCCTGACTGATAAATCAACCATTCTTCATCAGCAAACAGGAGAAATGAAGACCTGCTGACTAAACGGATGGTCCTCCATCAACCCAGGAAAGAAGACACGCAGACAGACAGGTAGAGAGACAGACAGGTAGAGAGACAGACAGGTAGAGAGACAGACAGACAGACAGGTAGAGAGACAGACAGACAGACAGGTAGAGAGACAGACAGACAGGTAGAGAGACAGACAGACAGGTAGAGAGGCAGACAGGTAGAGAGACAGACAGACAGGTAGAGAGACAGACAGACAGGTAGAGAGGCAGACAGGTAGAGAGACAGACAGGTAGAGAGACAGACAGACAGGTAGAGAGGCAGACAGGTAGAGAGACAGACAGACAGACAGGTAGAGAGACAGACAGACAGGTAGAGAGACAGGTAGAGAGACAGACAGACAGACAGACAGGTAGAGAGACAGACAGACAGACAGGTAGACAGACAGACAGGTAGAGAGACAGACAGGTAGAGAGACAGACAGACAGGTAGAGAGGCAGACAGACAGGTAGAGAGGCAGACAGGCAAGAGAGAGACAGACAGGTAGAGAGACAGACAGACAGGTAGACAGACAGACAGAGAGACAGACAGACAGACAGACAGACAGACAGGTAGAGAGACAGACAGACAGGTAGAGAGGCAGACAGACAGGTAGAGAGGCAGACAGGTAGAGAGACAGACAGACAGACAGGTAGAGAGACAGACAGACAGACAGGTAGACAGACAGACAGACAGGCAGACAGACAGGTAGAGAGACAGACAGACAGACAGACAGGTAGACAGACAGGTAGAGAGGCAGACAGGTAGAGAGATAGACAGGCAGACAGGTAGAGAGACAGACAGACAGGTAGAGAGACAGACAGGTAGAGAGACAGACAGACAGGTAGAGAGGCAGACAGGTAGAGAGACAGACAGACAGACAGGTAGAGAGACAGACAGGTAGACAGACAGGTAGAGAGACAGACAGACAGGTAGAGAGGCAGACAGGTAGAGAGACAGACAGACAGGTAGAGAGACAGACAGACAGGTAGACAGACAGACAGGTAGACAGACAGGTAGAGAGACAGACAGACAGACAGACAGGTAGAGAGACAGACAGACAGACAGGTAGACAGACAGGTAGAGAGACAGACAGGTAGAGAGACAGACAGACAGGTAGACAGACAGGTAGAGAGACAGACAGACAGACAGACAGGTAGACAGACAGGTAGAGAGACAGACAGACAGGTAGAGAGACAGACAGACAGACAGGTAGGTAGAGCTGTATTAATCCCCTGGGGGAGGTTCCTTTAGCAGCAGCACACTGACAGAAAGAGTTTCTACAAAAGACAAAAAATAAAAAGATAACTATTGCAGCAGAACTCATCTAGACCCTGATGATACTAGATATGATATAAATGAGATGTAATGTGTATGCAGATATATAATATGAATATATACATACATATATAGTACACCATATATACGAGTTCCATTGATCATTTCTGTGTGGTTTTGTTGTCGGCACATTCAACCATGTAAAGAACAAAGAATTTACAAAGAATGTTTCATTCATTCATTCAGATCTAGGATGTATATATCTATATGTTAAATGTCCTGTACTAATATAGATCATTCTAGAGTTCTACACTCCCCAAAGCGCTCTCTAACACATCTATGCATATATGTCTATGTTCATGTATTTATCAGACACTTTTACTACTACTTACTTACTTACTTTTATCCAAAGAGACTTACTAATGATATTATAACCAAGACGTTACCTCGAGAGTAACCCTGACATTAACCCAAACTAACTACTAACCCTGACATTAACCCAAACTAACTACTAACCCTGACATTAACCCAAACTAACTACTAACCCTGACATTAACCTAAACTAACTACTAACCCTGACATTAACCTAAACTAACTACTAACCCTGACATTAAGCTAAACTAACCACTAACCCTGACATTAACCTAAACTAACTACTAACCCTGACATTAACCCAAACTAACTACTAACCCTGACATTAACCCAAACTAACTAGATGGTCTAACACTGGTCTCTAAGGTGACCAGGAGGGAGAAGAACCCAGGATAGAGTGAAGAGCATTAGAGAGTCCAGAGGAGTAGTGAAGGTAGGAGCTAGTCTAGAAGACGTCCTCTGAAGAGCTGGGTCTTCAGGAGGTTCTAGAAGACGGACAGGGACGCCCCTGTTCTGGTAGCTTGGTAGGTCATTCCTCCACATGAGAAGAGTCAGGACTGTCCCAGCGTGGTGTAGCTCTGCTAGCTGATGATCCTCTGATGACCGCAGTGACCGAGCCGTGACGTCAGCCTTAGCCAGAGGATTCCAGTAGGTGGCGCCGTTCCTTCAGGACCCTGTATGCTAGTGGTAGAGACTTGGATTGATGCAGCAGCTAAAGGTAGCCAGTGGAGCTCCACGACCAGAGGGGGGACATGTGCTCTTTTAGGCTGACTGAAGACCAATCTGAACCATCTGTAGAGGTTTACCAGTCCAGGCTGGAGACCAGTTAGAAGGACATTAGTGGTCAAGGAGGGAGAGGACCATAGACTGGACCAGGGGCTGGACTGGGTCAGGTGGTCTGGTCTTTAGGATGTTGAACAAAGAGAAGCGACTGAAAAAATAAAATAAATGACTTGTTTTTCCCACCCTTGCTTGACCTTTGCCTTAACAGCTAAAATGAACTGTCTCACGTTTCCAGTCTCTTTCAGCTGTGTAACAGAAAGAGACTGGAAACATGAAGCTGTTTGTAAAAACTGCTGGAAACTTCAAAGCAGTCAGAGTAAAAACAAACAATGACTTACTTTGTCCCAGAGCTGCAAGAATGTGAAGATGGAAGTCAGAGTAACAGAAAATAAAACCCAGAAAGACAGACACCAGCTTCTGTGAACACATGAACGGTGAAGTGCTTAGCTAAACGTCTCTGTGGGAGGTAAACGGAGGTGGTTTTGACTTAGAAGAAGTAGGTTTAGCTGAGACGACATGAGCTAAAGGGAAAGCAGTGGAGGTGGAAGCTAACTGACGTGATGTTTTGATTTCCTAATAAGGTGTTCCTCGAGCCCAGACCCTGCTGGGTGACCCTTCAACCGGGTGTGGTGCCTGGAGACCGTCTATCTGTGTACACCAAACACAACGCAGGCCTGGGACTGTGTGTGTGTGTGTGTGTGTGTGAGGTGCACAGAAAAGATACTGAGGAAACAGCTGTATTTCTGTAAGGTTTCATAGAATCCCACGGCTCCAGAGCTCCAGGGCCACACCCCTAACGTAACAAGTCTAACAAGCCGATGTAACAGAGCTGTAGAACGTATCTACACCCTACATGTGACTAAACACACCCACATGCTTCAAATCAGCAACACACGTCAGTATCAGACACAGAAACCAGAGTAAAGCGTACATGATGACGTCATCACGTCTACAACCAGTCTAACCCTGGTTGAAATGGTATGTGTCCCTTTGCTGAATCAGGAATTAACTGAGATTAATAACATTATTTATAAAGTGGTGACACCAGGTTTTACTGGTTCTGTTGATCTAACACTGGGTCCAGTTCAGCTCATAGATCCATAGGATGCTCAACAGAATCTATCAGCTGATCGATCAGTCAGTCATCATTTAGCAATCTCTAAAAACTCTCCTCCATCTATCCATCTATATACACACTTATATCACCTAAACATCCCAACAGAGCCCAGAACTAACTCACGGGTCACTTCAGGTCAAGTTAAGCTCCACGTTTCCATGTAAACAAAGGAAACCTCGTCATGGTTTTCAGATCAAACAGGACACCATGGCCTCACTTCTCATCAATGACAGAAGGCGGAGGTGTCTGGTGAACCTTCAGACACCTCCTCTAACACCAAAACATTTACAGCATGACTACACCCTGACTGGGAAAGAAGAGCTTCAGTAATCCCTCTAAGAACTGGTTTCTCAATCAGCCTGCTGGGTCACACTGAGGTCTGAAGTAGGGAACGGAGTCCAGGTCTGGATATGGGCCTGGTACAGTACTGTACATTACTGCTGTCTGATCACACACACACACACACACACACACACACACACACACACACACACACACGGATAAAGGATTCCCTTAAAAGGCCTTTGAGTAATCACTGCCGACTGCAGATGTAGTCCCAGCCCTAAAAGTCTCCCACGTTATCAGCTCCCTCACTCTAACAAGAGCAGAGAAGGAAAGATAATGTCTCTGACATCCGTTTCTCTCTGCTGCATCTCTAAAGCCCCCCCCCCCCCTACACACACACATTCTGGGACTGCCATTAGAGAGGCTGTAATAGTCCACAGGGCTCACCTGTCCTGGTTCTGATCACACACATGAAACACGAGGAAGCTAAAAGGAGGACAAATCTGTGTTTTTAACTTTAACAATATCAACAAAAAGTCCCTTAACTCTGAACTTAAAAACCTGAACACTATTCTTCAGATTTGATGCGCGCTGCTTTGCCTCCACAGACCTGTAAACAGGATGTATTTGTGCTCAGAGGCGTTTCTTCTGCTCACTGCGCTGTTGTCTCTGTGCTGCAGGTGAATCTGATCAGTTCAGTAATATGCTATGCCAGGTGGGCAGTTTCACTTCCACCTCACCAGCACACACACACACACACACTGAGCACCTCTCTTCATCTTTCCCTCCTGATCCCAGACGGGGGTCATGTGAGGACACTGAGTGTGCTCCTCATTGATCGTTGGTGCTGCGGTGCGTCTGTAGCACCATGCTGCTGCTCACTGAGGACTCTCAGAACAAGAAGCCTGCTGTCTCTGCCAGCTGACTACCCTTACTTTAGTTTAGATGCTGTGAGGTAATCAGCAGAATACTGAACAGAGGTCTGGTTTGGTTTTCTGCTTCACGTGGTTTCATGCTCAGATTAACACACATAAAGGGATGTTTGTGTCCTTTTATCAGTTATGTATCTGCAGTAAGGACCACATCTACTGGTGACATCACTCCTTGTCCTGAGCAGCCCACACAGGAAGAAAAGCTGTCTACGTAAGGTCCGGTGTTTCCACCTCTGCGCCCTCACCCTGTGGGTCCTCGGTGTGCTCCGTGGCCTGAACAGCTTTGCGGATTTGCATCCGGATGATGTCGATTTTGGTCTTGCTGTCCTGCAGCATCTGCTGGGCGGTCTGCAGCATTTTCTTATCCTGTGAGGAGCAGGAACAAAACAAGTCACATGACACAAAGAGCCAGAAAGCACACTGTTAGAGGGGGATTCATGTCACATAACTTAGAGACAGTTACTTTATAATGCTGGCTGATTGCTGCAGCTTTTCTTTCAGGCCTATACATGGTGAGAGGAGTTGAGGTATGGAAGTATCAAATGGTACATAATAATGAGGACGGGGCTCAAAGACAGGCGGTGGGGATTCATACATTTAGAGAATACCAGGGTCAGCTGGTCTAACAGGCAGCTATGATCCACCTGGGGAACCTTTGTTCTCCTGAATGTAACACTGCTGGGTGCAGCCAGGCCTTTGTCCTGCTGAGCTTTGCTTCAGTGTGAAGGAGTGTGTGCATTAGGAAACACTCGTCTACCTTGGTGGATCCGTTGGCATAGATGGGGATCATGTTCTCAACTCCCTGTTTGACTTTGAGTTCGATATTGAGCTGCCTCTCCAGGGCGGCGATGCGCTCACTGTGCGCCGATGTGCGACTCTCGGCCCCGGGAGACCGAGGGCACTCATCTGCAGAAAGAAGAGAAGGTCTGAGAAGGTGTTGGCTAAAGAGACAGCAATCTACAGCGGCTTCATGTAGCGTATCCATGCTCTCAGGTAGCAACAAAGAACAGGTCTTCAGACCAGGTTAGACCGTGACATCGACAGGAAGATCGGTGCTGCGTCTAGTGATGAGGGCGCTGTATCGATCTGTCGTGGTGACGAGGGCGGAGCTGAAAGGTGGAGCCCTCATCTACAGTCACTAGCTTTAGGAGGAATGAGATCACAGATTCAAACAGCTGAAGTGAGTTTCCTCTGCAGCGTGTCTGTGCTGCTGCCTCTGTGACTCGATGGATGATGGACACTGATTTAGTCACAGAGCTGTAACGACAGATCTTTATAGGCTGAATTCAAACGGTGCAGATTATTTCTACTACACAGAGGAGTGTAGTGTACGGTCAAGCCCCCCACTACCTAAAGGAACTCCTCACTTCCCCGACCACACGCATCCTTCGCTCTCTAAAAGCTAACACGCTTCAAACCCCCAGAACCAAGCTCTGCAGCATGGGGGATCGGGCCTTTTCCTCTGCTGCTCCGAGGTTGTGGAACTCCCTCCCTGTCCACTTAAGGGCTCCACAAACTGTGGATGCTTTTAAACAGAACCTAAAAACCTACCTTTTTAGAAAAGCTTTTTGTTAGTTTTATTTCTGTAGCCGCCCTTTTTATTTTTTTAAATTTGTTTTACGAGTGTTGACTCAGCTATTTTAACCTTCTCCTCTGTAGCACTTTGAGATTGCAAAATGTAAAGTGCAATATAAGTTAAATTTATTATTATTATTATTATTATTATTATTATTACACCTGTTTAATTCAGCCCATTGTTTTCACCACTAATAACGACTGATTGATCAGTTTGTCCACAAACACTGACTAGGTATTAATAGAATGGTTTGATGAGTGGATCAAACCAGTAGGCAGATGTCAGAGGGGGACGTTTAAGTACTGATAAAATGGCTGCTGGATGCTAATCTGAAAACTGAATGAAACTTCAGCCTTTATGGTTGGAGAGATTGCTGTTTGCCATTCCAAGCAGCAGCCCTCAGGGTAGCAGGAAATCAAAATCAATGGATAGGAAGTCTGTGAAGAGGGGACAGAGAATAGAAGAGAAGGTTAGCAGTACCTTTACTCTCCTCGCCTCCTTTCACCACGATGTGAGCATCCAGCTCCTGCAGCTGGGCGTGCAGGTTATCCAGCCGTCGGTTCGAGGAGCGCAGCTGACTGTCCACCTGGGAGAAACATCACAGCCTTTGACTTTCAGCTAAAAGAGAGACCAGACAGACTGATGGTCCTGTCTTTAATCTGACCACTAAAAGAAAAGGAAACAGGAAGAAGCTGCTCCTTGTTTCTGATAGCAGCAGCAGAGTGAAGAAACAACGTTCCTCCATGCATTCATACTGTTATAAGTTCAGTTCTTACCCCCATCAGGTGTGGAGAAAACAAACCAACGCTCTGATCTTATCTTAACCATTTCAGGACTTATTTAGTATGAATGGATCCATTAAAACGTCAGGACTGTGAAGATGCTGATGTCATCACTTTATTTAACAGAGCTCAGAAACTGTGAGCATCAAACCAGATGATCCGTCATCATTCCATAGGAAAGACCAGCTCTTTGTGTCCTGGGCGTGCCATAATATGAGCTGACCTATCACAGAGCAGCTGCTCTCCCGCTGGGGGTAATTACCCTGGACCATTAGGCCTGTGGGTGCACTCCACTTGTGGCCTCGCGACATCCTGGGCCCTCTTTACGTAAAGGGGTCCCCAGTCAGGACTTGGTCTTATCCACTCACTCGGCTGGATGTCACTGCTCCCAGTATGGCCAAGACACTTCACCACCTTGTCTGCTGGTGGTGGTCAGGAGGGCCCAGTGGCACCAGACTGTGGTGACTCCAGCCTGAATGTAGCTCAGTGTGTGAGTGGGTGAATGACTAACGTAGTGTGCAGCGCTGTGGGAGTCCTAGGACTTAGAAAGCGCTACACGAGACATTTACCACCTGTGGAAACCGTTAAGGTTAGGGTGACCTGGCATTTGAAGACACGTCCATTAAAACGTTTTAATCTGAGGCTCACAGATTTGTGATGTGTCCAAAGTATTACAGTTCATATTGTTTGCTGATGATACAAATATATTTTGTTCTGGGAATGACTTAAAAACAATTTTAGAAAATATGGTTTGTGAGATGTCTAAACTCAAGAAGTGGTTCAAGGACAGTCAATTATTTCTCAATTGGAATCAAACCAAATTCATGGTTTTTGGTAACAGACTGATGACTCAGTCACGTTGTCTATTGACGGTACTTTAGTTGAAAGAGTAAATGAAGTCAGAGTCTTAGGGGTCGTCTTGGATTATAAACTTAACTGGAAATCTCACATAAAATATATAAAACTTTCTAAAAGTATTGGACTTTTAAATAAAGTAAAAAGTGTTGTAGAAACATCAACACTTCAGACATGATATCACTCCTTTATTGTTCCATATCTGACTTATTGTATAGAGGTTTGGGGCAACACGTATAAAACAAATACTAATCCTTTGTTTCTGTTACAGAAGAAAGCTTTGAGAATTTTACACAAAGTACATCCAAGAGAACATACTAACAGATTGTTTGTTCAGTCAAAAATTATAAAATTCAGAGATTTGGTTAGATAGAAAACTTTACTAATTATGTTCACGGCTAGAAATAAATTACTGCCGACACAGTTACATAAGTTTTTTGCTTTGATCACAAATGATGAAAAAGTAGAAAGAAATCTGAGTTTAAAAGAATATTTGCTCGTACCACATTAAAGCAAATGTGCATTTCAATATATGGAGTAAAACTATGGACTAACCTGGATGATGATTTAAAAAAATGTTCAACTACTGATCAATTTAAAAAAATGCATAAAGATAAAATGATAAAATCCTATGATCTCATGACTTAATGATAGAGGATTGATATGTTTTAGTTCTGATATTGTTTGTAAATAAAAAAGTCGTTTACTTTTTGTATACGGCCATTTTGTAATTTATTTTGTATTCAGTTGAAGGGGGTTATAGGTCATATAAGTTTTTTCTTCTTCCTCCCCCTTTTTCGCTCAAATGATTTTGTATTTTGATTTGAAGTTTGTAATTTGATAAATTTTCTTTGAGTGAAATAAACGTATTGAATTGAAAACAGTGTCCGTCTGACTAGGAGTCGTTGCAGCTGAATGCAGAACAGATGCAGAAGTTGTGGTTAGTCAGGAAACCCACACGTGGGTAAAGAAAGGCCATGCACACAAACGTTTTATGAAGACAAGATATGCACGTCGGAAATGTCAGCAAATACATTCAGTTGTGGCAGAGAAGTCTTTTAAGTGAGTCGCCAGTCCTTCCAGTGTTTCCTGTTTCCACTCAGGCTCCTGATTGTAGATTCATTCTGTCCCGTTACTAATAACTCTAAACAGTCACAGCGCTTTAGACTCTGAAGGTTCTGGTGGATGAAGAACGTAAAGCTGCTCACCTGCTGAGCGTTCCTCTTGTCGGTCGTTGCCCTTCGAAGGTTCTCAGCTCCCTCCTTGATCTTCAGCTCTTTACGAATCTCCCGGCGGATCTTTTCCCGTTGTTCATCCAGAACCTGCTGAACGCTCGAGTCTGAGAAGTCGGAGTTCTGGTCCAGACCGAGCTGCTCCAGAACAGACAGCCCACCTGGGTCGCTCTGGAGGAATTCAGAGAGGATCAGAAGTTAGAAAACAAAGTTCTCCTCCTCAGCCTGGTCATGTGTGGCGCTCAGAGTCAGGAGGGGCAAAGGGAGAAGATGTAAGCAAGATAAGGCAATAATGGGAGGAAAAAACAGAGAGGAGATGGTGATGGGGGGGGGGGGGTAGGGGGAAGGGATAAAGCTGTTAAAAAAGAAAACTAGAAGAATATGAAGGAGTGAGGTGAAAGAAGACTGGAGGACAAATATTCAGACAGAAATTTAAACCAATCTGTTATCAAGTTACAGAAAAAGGGCTTAAAAAACTGAAAATCAACATCAGCAGGTCAGGTGACCTCCATCAACCAATCAAAACCCTTCTTTAACCTGTCAGGTGAGTTTAATTCCAGTCTGCTCTCAGAGCGTTCTCCTGACTCTGCTTCATCTCATCCTCATCCTGAGATATTAATCTGTCTGTTCTGATATCGCTGATAAATAAGACCAGAGACCTGATCAGGACCAGGACTCAGCATCGCTCCGCCACAACAACAGGAGGACAAACATCAGACGTCTCACCTCCAAGCTGTCCTCGTCCTCCTCGTCCCCATGCCAACACATAGCTGACTCAGACCGGAGGACTCCGAGACGCTACAGCCGAACCGAGACCTCTGGGTTTCTTCTGAGCCCAGGCACAACTAAAACGCTCCGCCGATAGGGTCTGGTCAGCATGGCGGCCGGGGCAAATGATAAAAAGAGATAAAGGGAGGGAGAGAGGAGGGGGAACGCCTCCAACAGAGGATATCCGTCCCAACACCAAGCTGCTCAGGCCTTTCCTGTTTCCTCTGCAATTTAGCTGCTGTCAGTGGTGAGTCAGACTACTCCACATGGAAGAAGAGCTGCTGCTCTCTGAGGTTTGTAAAGCTGTTCACCAAACATCAGCTCTGGCAGGAGGACAATCTGAGGCGCTTGTTCTGCTGATGATACGATCTGAAGGGCAGACGGAGGAAGGACGGGGTTTCACAGCACCTAGAGTAAAGCTGGGGCGTCGTTTCCTCTCATCTAACCCTTTCTCGTACAGAAAGAAGAAGCTACAGTGTGATGCGATCTCCACAAGCAGCAGTGGGTGGAGGATCATTTAAATGGTGAATACACAGGGTCACCACACCCTGCATGAAAACAGCTGGTGACCGCTACAAGGCCAGACGGGTCACCGGGTTCTGCTTGGATCAAAAGGTCAGGAGGTCATCGGCTGAGCGACACGACACACGGCGAAGCCCAGTCTGAAGACGAGTTAGACCAGTACACTACCTCCATCTTGTGTCATGGTACAGGACTGAGTAGCTATCAGGTGTGTGTGTGTGGGGAGGGGAGAGGGGGTGTGTGCAGATGAATCGATCCGTCCTCACTGGTCCCAGACCAGCACAGACCTGAGGACGCATATGAGTCTGAATCGACCTGGGCTAAGGACTAAAACACCTGGACTGTTGCTCAGAGGTCCAAAGTCAAAGATCACCAACCACAGAAAATGAGGGACATTTGTCTTACTGGTGGAACGAACGGAAAACGTAAAAAGGTGATGCTACAGAGATAGTAGATCATGAAAGTGGGACATTTAAGTAGGAGCATGTAATGGTGGCCTGACCTGAACTCCATAGAGAACCTAGAAGACGAGAGACCCCAGACGACCTGAAGGCTGCTATCAGAGCGTCCACCAGACCTCCACAGGCTGGTCTCCTCCAGACCAGGACACCAGGAGGACGTCCAACCAGGTGATGAGAGGATAGAATGAACAGACTTTGTAGTACTGTGGTATTTATGTAGTACTGTGGTATTTATGTAGTACTGTGGTATATATGTAGTACTGTGGTATATATGTAGTACTGTGGTATACATGTAGTACTGTGGTATACATGTAGTACTGTGGTATTTATGTAGTACTGTGGTATTTATGTAGTACTGTGGTATATATGTAGTACTGTGGTATTTATGTAGTACTGTGGTATTTATGTAGTACTGTGGTATATATGTAGTACTGTGGTATATATGTAGTACTGTGGTATATATGTAGTAGTGGTATATATGTAGTACTGTGGTATTTATGTAGTAGTGGTATATATGGAGTATATATGTAGTACTGTGGTATACATGTAGTACTAGTACTGTGGTATTTATGTAGTACTGTGGTATTTATGTAGTACTGTGGTATATATGTAGTACTGTGGTATTTATGTAGTACTGTGGTATATATGTAGTACTGTGGTATATATGTAGTAGTGGTATATATGTAGTACTGTGGTATATATGTAGTGTGGTATATATGTAGTACTGTGGTATTTATGTAGTACTGTGGTATATATGTAGTACTGTGGTATATATGTAGTACTGGTATATTTGTTGTACTGTGGTATATATGTAGTAGTGGTATATATGTAGTATTGTGGTATACATGTAGTAGTGGTATATATGTAGTACTGTGGTATATATGTAGTACTGTGGTATTTATGTAGTACTGTGGTATATATGTAGTACTGTGGTATTTATGTAGTACTGTGGTATATATGTAGTACTGTGGTATTTATGTAGTACTGTGGTATTTATGTAGTACTGTGGTATATATGTAGTACTGAGGTATAGATGTAGTACTGAGGTATAGACACTGTACTGAGGTATAGACACTGTACTGAGGTATAGACACTGTACTGAGGTATAGACACTGTACTGAGGTATAGACATAGTACTGAGGTATAGACTGTAGTACTGAGGTATAGACACTAGTACTGTGGTATATATGTAGTACTGTGGTATTTATGTAGTACTGTGGTATTTATGTAGTACTGTGGTATATATGTAGTACTGTGGTATATATGTAGTACTGTGGTATTTATGTAGTACTGTGGTATATATATAGTACTGTGGTACATAAATAGTACTGTGGTACATAAATAGTACTGTGGTATTTATGTAGTAGTGGTATATATGTAGTACTGTGGTATTTATGTAGTAGTGGTATATATGTAGTATTGTGGTATACATGTAGTAGTGGTATATATGTAGTACTGTGGTATTTATGTAGTAGTGGTATATATGTAGTATTGTGGTATACATGTAGTAGTGGTATATATGTAGTACTGTGGTATTTATGTAGTAGTGGTATATATGTAGTACTGTGGTACATATGTAGTACTGTGGTACATATGTAGTACTGTGGTATATATGTAGTACTGTGGTATATATGTAGTACTGTGGTATACATGTAGTACTGGTATATTTGTAGTACTGTGGTATATATGTAGTAGTGGTATATATGTAGTATTGTGGTATACATGTAGTAGTGGTATATATGTAGTACTGTGGTACATATGTAGTACTGTGGTATATATGTAGTACTGTGGTATATATGTAGTATTGTGGTATATATTTAGTACTGTGGTATATATGTAGTACTGTGGTATTTATGTAGTACTGTGGTATATATGTAGTACTGTGGTATTTATGTAGTACTGTGGTATATATGTAGTACTGTGGTATACATGTAGTACTGGTATATTTGTAGTACTGTGGTATATATGTAGTAGTGGTATATATGTAGTATTGTGGTATACATGTAGTAGTGGTATATATGTAGTACTGTGGTATTTATGTAGTACTGTGGTATTTATGTAGTACTGTGGTATATATGTAGTACTGTGGTATTTATGTAGTACTGTGGTATATATGTAGTACTGTGGTATTTATGTAGTACTGTGGTATATATGTAGTACTGTGGTATATATGTAGTACTGGTATATTTGTAGTACTGTGGTATTTATGTAGTACTGTGGTATATATGTAGTACTGTGGTATTTATGTAGTACTGTGGTATTTATGTAGTACTGTGGTATATATGTAGTACTGTGGTATTTATGTAGTACTGTGGTATATATGTAGTACTGAGGTATAGACACTGTACTGAGGTATAGACACTGTACTGAGGTATAGACACTGTACTGAGGTATAGACACTGTACTGAGGTATAGATGTAGTACTGAGGTATAGACACTGTACTGAGGTATAGATGTAGTACTGAGGTATAGATGTAGCACTGAGGTATAGACACTGTACTGAGGTATAGACACTGTACTGAGGTATAGACACTGTACTGAGGTATAGATGTAGCACTGAGGTATAGACACTGTACTGAGGTATAGACACTGTACTGATGTATAGACACTGTACTGAGGTATAGATGTAGCAGATGTAGCACTGAGGTATAGACACTGTACTGAGGTATAGACACTGTACTGAGGTATAGATGTAGTACTGAGGTATAGATGTAGTACTGAGGTATAGATGTAGCACTGAGGTATAGACACTGTACTGAGGTATAGACACTGTACTGAGGTATAGACACTGTACTGAGGTATAGATGTAGTACTGAGGTATAGATGTAGTACTGAGGTATAGACACTGTACTGAGGTATAGACACTGTACTGAGGTATAGACACTGTACTGAGGTATAGACACTGTACTGAGGTATAGATGTAGTACTGAGGTATAGACACTGTACTGAGGTATAGACACTGTACTGAGGTATAGACAATGTAATGAGGTATAGACACTGTAATGAGGNGGTATTTATGTAGTACTGTGGTATATATGTAGTACTGTGGTATTTATGTAGTACTGTGGTATATATGTAGTACTGTGGTATTTATGTAGTACTGTGGTATATATGTAGTACTGTGGTATTTATGTAGTACTGTGGTATATATGTAGTACTGTGGTATTTATGTAGTACTGTGGTATATATGTAGTACTGTGGTATTTATGTAGTACTGTGGTATATATGTAGTACTGTGGTATTTATGTAGTACTGTGGTATATATGTAGTACTGTGGTATTTATGTAGTACTGTGGTATATATGTAGTACTGTGGTATTTATGTAGTACTGTGGTATTTATGTAGTACTGTGGTATATATGTAGTACTGTGGTATATATGTAGTACTGTGGTATATATGTAGTACTGTGGTATACATGTAGTACTGTGGTATATATGTAGTACTGTGGTATTTATGTAGTACTGTGGTATATATGTAGTACTGTGGTATATATGTAGTACTGTGGTATATATGTAGTACTGTGGTATATATGTAGTACTGTGGTATTTATGTAGTACTGTGGTATATATGTAGTACTGTGGTATACATGTAGTACTGGTATATTTGTAGTACTGTGGTATATATGTAGTAGTGGTATATATGTAGTATTGTGGTATACATGTAGTAGTGGTATATATGTAGTACTGTGGTATTTATGTAGTAGTGGTATATATGTAGTACTGTGGTATTTATGTAGTACTGTGGTATATATGTAGTACTGTGGTATTTATGTAGTACTGTGGTATATATGTAGTACTGTGGTATATATGTAGTACTGTGGTATATATGTAGTACTGTGGTATACATGTAGTACTGTGGTATATATGTAGTACTGTGGTATTTATGTAGTACTGTGGTATTTATGTAGTAGTGGTATATATGTAGTATTGTGGTATACATGTAGTAGTGGTATATATGTAGTACTGTGGTATTTATGTAGTAGTGGTATATATGTAGTATTGTGGTATACATGTAGTACTGTGGTATATATGTAGTACTGTGGTATATATGTAGTACTGGTATATTTGTAGTACTGTGGTATATATGTAGTAGTGGTATATATGTAGTATTGTGGTATACATGTAGTAGTGGTATATATGTAGTACTGTGGTATTTATGTAGTAGTGTGGTATATATGTAGTACTGTGGTATTTATGTAGTAGTGGTATATATGTAGTACTGTGGTATTTATGTAGTAGTGGTATATATGTAGTATTGTGGTATACATGTAGTAGTGGTATATATGTAGTACTGTGGTATTTATGTAGTAGTGGTATATATGTAGTACTGTGGTATTTATGTAGTACTGTGGTATAGATGTAGCACTGAGGTATAGACACTGTACTGAGGTATAGACGCTGTACTGAGGTATAGACACTGTACTGAGTATAGATGTAGTACTGTGGTATATATGTAGTACTGGTATATTTGTAGTACTGTGGTATATATGTAGTAGTGGTATATATGTAGTATTGTGGTATACATGTAGTACTGGTATATTTGTAGTACTGTGGTATATATGTAGTAGTGGTATATATGTAGTATTGTGGTATAGATGTAGTAGTGGTATAGATGTAGTACTGAGGTATAGATGTAGCACTGAGGTATAGACACTGTACTGAGGTATAGACACTGTACTGAGGTATAGACACTGTACTGAGGTATAGACACTGTACTGAGGTATAGATGTAGTACTGAGGTATAGATGTAGTACTGAGGTATAGACACTGTACTGAGGTATAGATGTAGTACTGTGGTATAGATGTAGTACTGTGGTATACATGTAGTACTGGTATATTTGTAGTACTGTGGTATTTATGTAGTACTGTGGTATATATGTAGTACTGTGGTATTTATGTAGTACTGTGGTATATATGTAGTACTGTGGTATTTATGTAGTACTGTGGTATATATGTAGTACTGTGGTATACATGTAGTACTGGTATATTTGTAGTACTGTGGTATACATGTAGTACTGGTATATATGTAGTACTGTGGTACATATGTAGTACTGTGGTATATATGTAGTACTGTGGTATACATGTAGTACTGGTATATTTGTAGTACTGTGGTATATATGTAGTAGTGGTATATATGTAGTATTGTGGTATACATGTAGTAGTGGTATATATGTAGTACTGTGGTATTTATGTAGTAGTGGTATATATGTAGTACTGTGGTATATATGTAGTAGTGGTATATATGTAGTATTGTGGTATACATGTAGTACTGGTATATATGTAGTACTGTGGTATTTATGTAGTAGTGGTATATATGGATGTCTTCCCTTTCCATCACTTTCTGTAATGAGTGACAGAGAATGTTTATCACAGTATTCTGATTTTTTAAGATGTCCCAGTATGTATGTTAAGAAATGTGCCAGGGTTGATTAGTTTTATGGTTACACAGTCAGATTTATTTACAGGTATGTTTTAAGTGACTCATTAATAGGGGCCTCTAAAACAATCGATGCCATTCAGCTCAGATCACAGCCTTCTTCTGTCCAGCTGGTGGGAACAGGTCTCCCTTTCAACATGTCCTACAGATGTTTGCTGACACACATGCACATACGTCACAGCACAAAGAAAAAGCTAATTATGAGTCACAAAGGCAGAGCTGAAACTGAAACTTTTCTTAGACTGACACTGTTTCAAGCTACGTTAAAAATGGAAGTCAAGATGATGCAAACTTCAGAACAGCGCTTACACTCCAGAAAGACTCCCCTCATGCATGGTGTTTGGGATCTGGCCTGGGAAGGAACATTCAGCGGTGGTGTTCAGGGAAGCAGCAAAGGGCTAATTCAATAGATAACGGCACCAAGCGAGAGTAATTCAATCAGACTGTGTGTAGCGTAGTGATGCCTGGGGCTCAACGGGGAGGGACAGGACAGGACGTTGGTAAAGTGCTGTTTTGTCTGCATGTGTTTCACTGAGAGTAAAATGTCTTAAATACTCTGACTGGGCTGCAGTGACCACTGAGCACAACAACAGTGAACACACACAAGGGGTCACAGAGAGCTGTGGCTGTGCATAAAGACATGGCATGAACTAAAATAGGAAAGGAGATATTCACTTCTAATGAATGTACACACACACACACACACACACTCCTCTCAGTTTCCAGTGTAAGGAGAGGACATGACACTGAGTGTGAGCCACTACGCTCAGACACACGTGTGTTGATGTAGAAGCTGATCGTGCCTCTTAAAGCCTGGTTTATACGTCTCAGACAGCACGTTTGTGCTCACACGTATTGACGGAGACGTTTTTGATTTATACTTCTCTGTCAGTGTTGTGAAGCAATTCTTCATCAGCCTTCATCAGAGGGCGTTTAACCCTTCTGCAGTAATGTCTCTGGTTGAACAGTTTGTTTACTTCAGCTCAGTAATGGCCGACAGAGCGAATTTTGATTGAGCTGTAACGGATTGATGTCAAAGAACAAACAATGTTGTTAAAAAGAAATAAATGGGAGTGAAGGAGACAGAGGCGTCTGTTGAATGTCCGTCCACTGAACAGGACAAGACAGACGACGAGCGAATCTGTAGCTCTTGTTCAACCTTTGACCCTGTACTGAGGTATAGACATAGTACTGAGGTATAGACACTGTACTGAGGTATAGACACTGTACTGAGGTATAGACACTGTACTGAGGTATAGACATAGTACTGAGGTATAGACACTGTACTGAGGTATAGACACTGTACTGAGGTATAGACATAATACTGAGGTATAGACATAGTACTGAGGTATAGACATAGTACTGAGGTATAGATGTAGTACTGAGGTATAGACATAGTACTGAGGTATAGACATAGTACTGAGGTATAGACACTGTACTGAGGTATAGATGTAGTACTGAGGTATAGACATAGTACTGAGGTATAGATGTAGTACTGAGGTATAGACATAGTACTGAGGTATAGATGTAGTACTGAGGTATAGACATAGTACTGAGGTATAGACACTGTACTGAGGTACAGACGTAGTACTGAGGTATAGACATAGTACTGAGGTATAGGCATAGTACTGAGGTATAGACACTGTACTGAGGTATAGACACTGTACTGAGGTACAGACGTAGTACTGAGGTATAGACACTGTACTGAGGTATAGACGTAGTACTGAGGTATAGACATAGTACTGAGGTATAGACACTGTACTGATGTATAGACATAGTACTGAGGTATAGACACTGTACTGAGGTATAGATGTAGTACTGAGGTATAGATGTAGTACTGAGGTATAGATGTAGCACTGAGGTATAGATGTAGTACTGAGGTATAGATGTAGTACTGAGGTATAGACACTGTACTGAGGTATAGATGTAGTACTGAGGTATAGATGTAGCACCGAGGTATAGACACTGTACTGAGGTATAGACACTGTACTGAGGTATAGACACTGTACTGAGGTATAGATGTAGTACTGAGGTATAGACACTGTACTGAGGTATAGACACTGTACTGAGGTATAGACACTGTACTGAGGTATAGATGTAGTACTGAGGTATAGATGTAGCACTGAGGTATAGACACTGTACTGAGGTATAGATGTAGTACTGAGGTATAGATGTAGCACTGAGGTATAGACACTGTACTGAGGTATAGACACTGTACTGAGGTATAGACACTGTACTGAGGTATAGATGTAGTACTGAGGTATAGATGTAGCACTGAGGTATAGACACTGTACTGAGGTATAGATGTAGTACTGAGGTATAGATGTAGTACTGAGGTATAGACACTGTACTGAGGTATAGACACTGTACTGAGGTATAGACACTAGTACTGAGGTATAGATAGTACTGAGGTATAGATGTAGTACTGAGGTATAGACATTGTACTGAGGTATAGATGTAGTACTGAGGTATAGACAGTACTGAGGTATAGACACTGTACTGAGGTATAGACACTGTACTGAGGTATAGATGTAGTACTTGGTATAGATGTAGTACTGAGGTATAGACACTGTACTGAGGTATAGATGTAGTACTGTGGTATAGATGTAGTACTGAGGTATAGACACAGTACTGAGGTATAGACACAGTACTGAGGTATAGACACTGTACTGAGGTATAGACACTGTACTGAGGTATAGATGTAGTACTGTGGTATAGATGTAGTACTGAGGTATAGACACTGTACTGAGGTATAGATGTAGTACTGTGGTATAGATGTAGTACTGAGGTATAGACACTGTACTGAGGTATAGATGTAGTACTGAGGTATAGATGTAGTACTGAGGTATAGATGTAGTACTGAGGTATAGATGTAGTACTGTGGTATAGACACTGTACTGAGGTATAGACATAGTACTGAGGTATAGATGTACTGAGGTATAGACGTAGTACTGAGGTATAGATGTAGTACTGAGGTATAGATGTGTACTGAGGTATAGACACTGTACTGAGGTATAGATGTAGTACTGAGGTATAGATGTAGTACTGAGGTATAGACACTGTACTGAGGTATAGAGTAGTACTGAGGTATAGATGTAGTACTGAGGTATAGATGTAGCACTGAGGTATAGACACTGTACTGAGGTATAGACACTGTACTGAGGTATAGACACTGTACTGAGGTATAGATGTAGTACTGTGGTATAGATGTAGTACTGAGGTATAGACACTGTACTGAGGTATAGATGTAGTACTGTGGTATAGATGTAGTACTGAGGTATAGACACTGTACTGAGGTATAGACACTGTACTGAGGTATAGACACTGTACTGAGGTATAGATGTAGTACTGAGGTATAGACACTGTACTGAGGTATAGATGTAGTACTGAGGTATAGATGTAGTACTGAGGTATAGACACTGTACTGAGGTATAGATGTAGTACTGAGGTATAGACACTGTACTGAGGTATAGACACTGTACTGAGGTATAGACACTGTACTGAGGTATAGACACTGTACTGAGGTATAGATGTAGTACTGAGGTATAGATGTAGTACTGAGGTATAGACACTGTACTGAGGTATAGACACTGTACTGAGGTATAGACACTGTACTGAGGTATAGATGTAGTACTGAGGTATAGATGTAGCACTGAGGTATAGACACTGTACTGAGGTATAGACACTGTACTGAGGTATAGACACTGTACTGAGGTATAGACACTGTACTGAGGTATAGATGTAGTACTGAGGTATAGATGTAGTACTGAGGTATAGATGTAGCACTGAGGTATAGACACTGTACTGAGGTATAGATGTAGTACTGTGGTATAGATGTAGTACTGAGGTATAGACACTGTACTGAGGTATAGATGTAGTACTGAGGTATAGATGTAGCACTGAGGTATAGATGTAGTACTGAGGTATAGATGTAGTACTGAGGTATAGATGTAGTACTGAGGTATAGACTTATGTAGACACAAATCACTTCCCCTTAAATCAGGAGCTTGACGAGTGAAAATGTCATGAGAGCCAGGAGTGACAGGATGGCGGTAACATGACAGAGGAAGGACAGATGACCTCTGTCTGAGTTTTAGGTCACAGCCAATAATAGAGGAAGAAAAAAGAAGAAGTAGAGAAGTGGGTCAGAACATGTTTACCAGCTGCAGAGATGTCAGCAGTAACACAGAAACAAGAGGAGCAGCTTCTATGTGGATAGAATTTAGTATCAGCTGGTTTACTGATTATTTTTCTAACAATGTTCTAATAACTTTACAGATTTTAGCTTAATAACAGGTGAGGTGGATTTTTGCTGCATGGTGGCGCAGTTGGTTAGCACTGTTGCCTCGCAGCAAGAAGGTCGTGGGTTCGCGTCCCGGCTCTGCGGCCTCTCTGCATGGAGTCTGCATGTTCTCCCCGTGCATGCGTGGGTTTCCTCCGGGTACTCCAGCTTCCTCCCACGGACCAAAAACATGACTGTCAGGCTGATTGGGCTGGCCCTTAGGTGTGAGTGGGTGTGTGGTTGTTTGTCTCGTTCGTCTCTGTGTGGTCCTGCGGTGGACTGGCGACCCGTCCAGGGTGTCC
Organism: Callopanchax toddi; assembly: GCA_006937965.1. Lineage (NCBI taxonomy): Eukaryota > Metazoa > Chordata > Actinopteri > Cyprinodontiformes > Nothobranchiidae > Callopanchax > Callopanchax toddi. The sequence continues at coordinate 1,162,596 of SSNR01000195.1, forward strand.
CCCGCCTCTCGCCCCTTGACCGCTGGAGATAGGCACCAGCTCCCCCGCGACCCTCTGTGGAGGATGAAGTGGTTACAGAAGATGGATGGATGGAATGTGGGCCCTCTGTAGAGTATAATCATACAGATGTTCTGTAGAGTATAATCATACAGATGTTCTCAGAACTTGGTTTGGGTCTCTTCTGCATCCATTACTGTCTCAACGTGGCGTGGCGTGGATCAGCTGTGGCTCTGCTGAGGGTTTCTGGAGGACAGGATGCTTCAGCCTTCAGCTCTTCTGCGTTGTTCACTCTCATGTCTCTCCTCTCTCTCTTGGAGATGACCTATAGACTCTCTATGGGGTCAGGTCAGGTCAGTCTGCTGGCCAATCAGAGCTCAGTAATCCATGGTCACTGAACCAGGTCTTGGTACTTCTGACAGTGTGGGCAGCATCTCCATAGAGCTGGTCTGTAGAAGGAAGCAGGAAGTTCTCCAACATCTCCTGGTAGAGGCTGTGTTGACTCTGGACCTAATGAAGCTCAGTGGACCAACACCAGCAGATGACACGGCTCCACAAACCAACACAGACTGTGGAAACTTCTCTCTGGACTTCAAACATATGGGACTGTGTTCCTCTCCAGTCTTCCTCCAGACTCTGGGACCTTGGTTTCCTAATGAGATGCTAAACTGTCTCATGAGAAGAGAGGACTTTGAACCACTGAGCCACAGACCAGATCTTTGTTCTTTAGCCCAGGTCTGATGATGTTTGTTGTTCAGGAGCAGCTTGACCAGAGGAACAGGACCTTTGAAGCCCATGTCCAGGATCTGTCTGTGTGTGGTGGCTCTTGATGCTCTAACTCCAGACTCAGTTTTCTGAAGGTCCAACACTTTTCAGAGGTCTTTTCCTGATGATCCTCTCCAGGCTGCTGCTTGTTCACCTTTTTCTTCCCCAGAACTTTCTATTGATGAGCTTTGATTCAGCTCTTTGAGAACATCCAGCTTCTTTATCAACAACCTTTAGAGGCGTTCCCTCCTGATGGAGGGTCAGTGATGGTTTTCTACACAACTGTCAGGTCAGCAGTCTTCTCCATGACTGGGATTCCTACTGAACCAGACTGAGACCGTTTCAGGGCTCAGGATTCATCAGCTGATCAGAGTGTGACATCTGTTTAACAATGACAACCCTAGAAAAACTCAAAGGATCACTGAAGTCAGCTGGATCTATCCAACATAATGTGATCATTCTCCAGCTCTTTAGTCTTGGTCCAAATTCATCTAAAAAGTTACTAATTACTTCACAAACTAAAGTATTGTTTCTAAAAACACCCAGGAAAACATGAGGAGCTGAAAAACAGCTTTAGAGTAGTTATCAACAATGATGTCCTTTTAGTTATCAGCCTTCAGCCGCAGTCTCACACACGTCAGCAGAGCTAATTAATGCACAGCAACTTGTGTGTCATTTCCTGCACACATCCCCATTTGTCGATTTGTATCCTGAAAAGGCAACCCTAAAGGAACCACTGCTTCCTGTAGCTGTCAAGTTGACCGTCTGCATGGTGAAGGGTGAGGACTGGGAGTGGTGCTGAGGAACGGACAGAGCACGGAGATGAGAAACCGAACTGTGACAGGACGGATAAAAGATAAACATTTACAGCTCACTTGAAGGAAAAAATGTATTAAATACTTTCATTTCTGCATTACAACAACCATGAGTGAGCATAACCATCACTTCCTCCTAGAGCCGCCACCTCAGTGTGGTGAATTCATCCACTTTGGGGCGGCACTAGCTCAGTTGGGAGAGTGGCCGGTCTGGTAACCGGTTCAATCCCCAGCTCTGGCTGGGTTAGATTGTCGTTGTGTCCTTGGGGAAGACACTTCACCCACCTTACTGTGTGAATGTGAGTGTGACTGTGTGTGAATGTTGGTGGTGGTCAGAAGGGCCGATGGTCAGAATGGCAGCCTCTCTTCTGTCAGTCTGCCCCAGGGCAGCTGTGGCTACAGACGTCTGTCGTAGTTTACCACCACCGGTGAGAATGACTGTGTGAATGAATGATGCAACTCTGTAAAGCGTCTCTGAGTGACCTAGAAAGCGCTATATAAAACTGATGCATTATTATTATTACTTGTGTTTTTTGGGTACAGTATATGTGCTGGAGCAATACTAGGGCTGCAAGATTCTGGGTAAAATGTTTTTTCTTAGAATTGAGATCACGTTCTCTCGCGATTTCTTTTTCTAATATAATAGCATATCAACTTGGTAACAGCTGACACTGAACATAAAAACAATAAAAGTCTCTCTCGTCTTCTCCTACACACACAGCCTTTGAATCATTTTAACAATAATAACAATTTTTAACTTTGTCATTTGAGGGAGAGAGAGGAGCGCTTGTTTTTACGCAGATTCCTGATCAAATGCGGTACAATCGTAGTCTTCTTTTTTAAAAACCGTTGTCATTTGAAAAAGAAATCACATACAAGTCTGAATTGAGATCACGATTTTTTCATGATTAATTGTGCAGCCCTAAGTAATACCAACCTACAAATCATCAGCAGTAGTTATGCTCAACAAGGTTTTCTAGTAGGAGCAAGGTGAGTAGGACAGAAAACATGGAACATGTTGCTAGGACTCCAGACCTGCAGATACCCAAACTGGGCCTTTGTTAAATCAGCAAAGAAGTCTGTAAAAGACTCCACAGCAGCAAATCAAAAAGACAAGGACGACAGGCGCTAAAGCACCGTCATCCCATACGTAGCAGGAGAATCTTCTCTAAACACAACATCCCGGCAAACTTCAAACCCAACAACAGAGACTGGGGGGACAAAGCCCTCCCCGGCTCCCCTGCTGGCTCCAATAGACACCCACATTCCCTCAAATCCACCCAAGGCAGGGAGATCTCAAGTCCATCTGCCCAGGACCCACATAGTCCCAGAGTCCAAGACCGCCCCCCCGCCCTCCCACTGCACTGGGACTCTGACTCCAGTGCAGTGGGGACTAGGGCTGGGTACCTTTAAATATTTGTTGATACCACTACTTGAACAATACCTGGTTTTCGATACCAGTAGCTTAACAAAACTTTTTTTGGTACCTATATGTAAAATTCTTAGAGAAAATAACAAAGTACTAAAAGACCTACATTAAACAGAGGTGGGAGCCTCAGGTTCCACCTCTCAGCTCCTACCAGTCTGCTTTAAACCTGATCCCTAAACAGTCACACCTTCCATCTAATCAAAACAACTTCTCAGGGGGCAGGGAGGGGGGGGATCAGATAGATGACGATAACCACAGTTTAAAAGCCAAAAAGGGGTTTGAATAAAGGCAACTGGACTTGTTTGGTTCTTTGAAAACGTTTCGCTGCTCATCTGAGGAGCTTTGTCAGCTTTGTCAATCACAGTTTAGAAGTTTCACTCTCCCTGACCACAGACAGAACTGACAAAGCTCCTTGAATGAGAAGTGAAACGTCTTCAAAGAACCAAACAAGTCCAGTTGCCTTTATTGAAAACTTGTTTTGGGCGTTGCTAAGACTTTCTTTGAGCGAGTTGTTTTACATACCTGGAAATTTGCCACTAACTTGTCGCTGTTCAGCAGCAGTGTCTCTCCTGGTGTGACTACCAGTTTATTCAAGTTTCTAAAGACCGAGATGGGAGCAATGTCACTGGTGGGCATGGTCCTTACTGTAGATAAAGAACTGATAGACGCCACTTCAGGATGACCCAAATATTCCTTTAAATCAGGACGGCGTGTCGGGGACAACGATGGCGTTTGACCTATCAGAGCGAGGCATCCAGGGTATGTGCTGACTGATAGGCTGCTTCAAATAAACCATATCTATATTTATGAAAAGTTTAGGTGCAAATAGTTTTGTATTATTAGTCCTCCTCCTGGGTGTGGAGGCTGGTTTTGCCCTTAGGGTGCTGGTCCTCTGATTTGGGAGTATAGAGTATGTATGAGGAGTGTGGGGGGCGGGGGTACAGCTGAGGTATGTGTTAGAGATTTTACTCTCAAAGAAACCCCGAGCTCCAAGGAACAGAATCAGACCAGACAATCAGTTTAGTTTAAGGCTGTGTGAGTGAGAGGCCACACGTCAGTTTGTTAGACTTCCGTGTGGAACTCTACTGTTGGGATCTGTTCTCAGCCCATATTTATTCAGAATACAGGTTGCACAACATCACATGATTGCGTTCAAAGCAAAGATAACATTATGCTGTTTAAGATCATTTCTACTTCTAGGGTAGACTTTTCTGTCCACGTTGTAGATTCAAAGAATGTTTTGATTTGTTCAGAACACTTAGTGCCTGTAACTTTGCAAACCTCAGCTGGAGATTAAAAAGTCACGAGCAGGGTATATTTTGTAAGAGCAGACATTAATCATAATAATTAAAAACTCCTTCAGTATGTATGCTCATGTAGGACTGTGTGTGTGTGTGTATATGAGGGTGGGAAGGTGCAATTGTGTCTGTATGATTGGCTATCTGTTCTGTCAGGTTGGGTCCTGTCCTCCTCTCTCCTGGGGCAGCCTAGGCCCCCCTCTGATGTGGGGCCTATCCCCCCCCGCCACACCTTCAACCGGTGGGTGGTGCCTCTGTCCGCTGGCGTGTTGGTGGATTTCAGGGGCCGGTGCCAGGTGATCTGCCGTCTCGCCCCGGTGGCTGCTTGGCGGGGTCTGGGCCCTCTGGCTCTATCGTGCCTCTGCTGGGGTCGGGTCACCCTCGGCCATTGGGTCTCTGGGTCCAGGGTGGATCTGCCTGGGTGTGGCCTGCTGCTGGCGGTGCCTGTGAGCCCATGGCCACAGCCCCCTGGGGCTCTGGCATGGCGGCTACTTGGTGGCCCTTACAGGGTGAGCCTCTGTGCCCCTGCGGTGGTTTTCCTGGGATTCCTGTGGTCTGGGGGGCCTCCTGATGTCTGGGGCTCGGATCTCCTCTGTGTCTTCCATGGTTCTTGGGGGGCGGGTCTGTGGCTCTTTGAACTTATTACTGAATAATACTAAGGAACAACCTTATAGACACAAGCGCGTATACAGTACAAACACACAGGTGCTCACAAAGTGTTCACACAAGCTCAGGTGTTCCCTAACGCACTGATTTGGGCTGTGGTTGGCACTAAATACAACTTCAATTAATCTTTACCGTGTAGATGTTAAGAACACTGTAATTGTTATGCTGTGTATTGCTGTTGTATCTATGCCCTCTGTTTCTGTTTGTTCTCTCTCTTTGCAGGTCCAGAAGCAGATTCTTCATACCTCTTGTTCTCTTCTTTCTCTGGTAACTTTCTCCCCACCCCTCTTTCTGTACCCTTCCCTTCTTTTCCATCTCCGTGTCCGTTGGGATTCAAATCAAACCAAAAAACAATTCAAAAAAGATTTTTATTTATTTATATGTAACTATGAGTCAGGAGGAGCATTATAGCAGTGGCTGTAACGTCTCACCTGGAACAGCAACACTGTTGGGCTTGTTCTGGCACTCAGACATCTATTCTGTTTGCTCTACAGCCGGACAGGACACGGGGTTAAAGAAAAAAAAAAAAATATATATATATATATATATATATATATATATACACACAGGTATATCATGATTGTGTGTGGGGGAGAAGGCAGACCCTTCAGTGCTCTGACTCCAGCTTCTAAATCACAACTGGGCGTCACCAGTAAGTGGAAGACAACAGAAGGAGGCAGAGACACTTTGTCCATCATGTCTCTGGTTAAACGCTGCTATTTGTTGGGTGGAGTGTTTTATCTCACCTGGATTACTGCTCACAAACCACAGGACTAAAACATAAACCAGCAGAGGAATAATGATTCACCCGGTCGGTTGGTGCAAAACATTTCCATCAAAACAGTTTTTCACTGGCATCTGTTTGTCAGCCCAACTGTTCTTCCAGAGCCTGTTAACAATGGGCTTTGTTCCCAAGTTTACAAAATGCTTTGTAGTTAAAAAATAGACCAAACATATAATAACTATGTGAACCAAGTCCCAGACAAATCCCAGAAACTATGTTAGAAGCATAAAGACACCAGGGCTACATGGTTTACAGAGCCAGAGAGAGACCAGAGCCTGATGGTGTCCACGAGGACCTGGCAACAATGACAAACAGCTGTCAATCATTCCCAGAACTAATACGAAGGCACAATTAAATATTCAATATTCAAGTAACGTTAAGAAGAAAGGAAATAATTAGACAGTCCGACACAAAGATCTCCACTACAGAGCGCTCTGAGTGTGTCAGGATGACTCGTAGCTGCTGTCTGTCTGTGTGACACCTGCACAGACACACCTGACACTAAGTTACATCCATGCACTGGTTTTGTCAAAGTGTCTGAAATGTAAAATTCCAGCCTCCCCTTCAGTTTGCGTGCTGAGGAACTTGGATGACGTCTCCATGGAGCTTAATTCAGGTCACATGATCCTTCGGCGCTTTGGCCACTGCCTGGGTGGACACGGGGGTTGTTTTTGTTTTTATAATGCCTTTAGAGCTGTGGCAGCCATATTTAATGGGGTTGACTAAAGTCAAATCAAATCAAACTTTATTTCTATAGCACCTTTCATGCCCCAGCGAGCAACACAAAGTGCTTGACAGATTAAAATGACCCATACAACCCACATTCCCTCCCTTTCCCACACAAAGAACAATTATGACACTCTCCCCTCCCAGTCCACAACCCATTCCCAGGCACACATACACCCACACATACACATCAAAACCACAGTAAACACTATGTTGAGCTCAGATGGCTCCAGTAATGAGAAACACGCCATCTAGTGGGCCCTCTGCCTCGTCAGCTGTAGAACCAGGTCAGCAGCCACACACCAACCAAGGGCACCTGGGGATGGAGGGGGCCAACCCCCGCCACTGCCCGGGCCCTACCGGGGAGCGCCCGAGCCGCCACCGCCGACCACCGGTCCCAAGGCAGAGGGCTCCACAGAGGAAACACTGGAGGATTAAAATGCGTAGCACATAAAATAACGAGAACTTATATGAATAGTAAAATGACCAATAAAATGTGAATAAAAAGCTAAATAAATAATAATCAGTTAAAAGCTGATCTAAAAAGGTGGGTCTGGAGTCTATTCTTAAAAACCTGAATGTTCATAAAGTTCATCAGTCGTCATAGATTTTATTTTCTTAGAGCTTTAGAGACATTTTGCTAAAACACACACACATGATGAGGATGGTGAGTTGAAGCTCGTTGATGCTGCAGTCGTTTGCTTCAGTCTGAGCGTAGGGAACGGGTAGAGATGTGTTGAATCTCTCTGACAGCTCTGGGGTGTGCTAACACAAGAGCTTTAGGAGAAGACAGCTCTCCAGAGAAGTGATTTCTCTGCTGCGTGAGAAGCCTGGAGCTAAGGAGACAGAAATGGGTCTGCACATCCGAACAGCTAATAAATACATCAGTTAGTTTTCTGATACCTTAGAAAAAACAAGTTGATCCTCATTCTGAACACTTCAGTCTAAAAGTTATTCAGATTTCAACATGATGTCAGAAAAATGTCTGCTTCGTGCTGTTTATGAAGACGGGAGAGGAGTGTGTCCTAGTGTGGCTGAGTCAGAGAAAACATCTGGAGGCATTCCTGGGATGCCTGAGTGGTGACAACAGCAAACCTGGCAGGAAAGAGACGCGACTATGTAGGAAAAGGTAAAACAAGGAAAAACTCCAGGCAGTAACGAGATTAGAAAGCTCACAAAACAAACCCAATGTTCAGGCTATGCTAACATTCTATAGATCATGGTGTTTACATCAGACATCCTCTACACAACACATCACCCTGCATCACTGTGACGTCTGAAGCCATCTAAAGCTTTTAATACAGCTGCATTAAATCCCTCAAACCCCTGAGGTTTACTCAGGTTTCAGAGAACATTCACATGAAAAACTAATCAGCCAAATGCAAGAAAGCTCTTCACATCAATCACTTCCAATCCCTGCAAACAGCTGGTGAGTCGCATCAGGACAAATCAAAAAAGGTTCTGTATTCTTTACCTTCACAGCTGATCAGCGGGACTGTGATCATTATTCAGGAATATTAAAACGACAACAC
>SSNR01000195.1:1173001-1200671 GCA_006937965.1 Callopanchax toddi
CCTTATAGACTGTGGTAGTTTTCTTTAACCCCTTCATAACCTGTTGTGTTGCATCCCACTCCTTTATGTGACCAAACTGACTACAGTCATTATGCTTTTATAAATGTTTATGTTTCCACTTTTGATCAAATGTGGGTGAAAATATATAGAGATGTATTAAACAGCCATACCTGTGAGTTAGATTGCTTAAGTAAATGATGCAACATGGACTAAACTGACCTGAGATCTGCAGATCAGAGAATGAATGGTACTTTTTCAGATTTACTCTTCTTCTGTTAAAATATCACAACTGTAGCTGGTGGTTTAATTCCACATCCATTACTCTGGTTGTGCAAGAGCCCTTTAGCTGCAGTGAACAGAAAGTTATCCACGATTAACCTGTTGCATAATCTGAACATTACTCTGTTTAATAGATGTTACCCTACGATACAGAACACCCACCCAGCAGGACAGAAACAGACCGCAGAGGATTATTAGGGCAGCAGAAAGGATCACTGGTGCCAACCTGCCCTCTATCCAGGACCTGGTCTCCTCTAGAGGGAGGGGACAGACAGCAGTGACCCTCTGACCCAGGATTTAACCTTTAACCTCTGGTCACTCCAGAACACTGGACACCAAAACCACTTGTCCAGGCTGTCAGCATGTTGACCCAGAACACAGGAACAACTCCTCAATCAGACACTTATAATTAAATAAAGGGAAACGTTACCTGTAGAACAGGATCAGACCCTGCTCCTAACTGTGTAGTGTTTTAGTCTGAGGAAGCGTGCTGCATGTTAGTGGATGAGCACAAGAACAAAAGTAGGACCGGAGTCAGATTCCTTGTTTTCTACAGCTGTAGTTAAATAAACCTGATTCTGAATATCGATGAAAGCCTTCAGCTCTCTCTCACAGAGATCAACTCTAAACAAAACTGGGCTTCAGAAGAAGTTCTGATTTATAGATGTGGATGAGAGATTAAAGCATTAACAATCTCCATCTAATCAACTCTTTCAATGTAACTGAACAACCAAACGCACTTTACTTCCCACCTTCATTAAGTAGGTGATGAGGTGTACATGGTGCTACATGCCACATCACTGGGGCTGTCACTCAGTTAAATATCCATCATGATTATTCTCATATTTTCCATATTTACTCATGATCATCGCAGGTTCTAAAGGAACTTTAACAGGATATTTCTGTTTTGCCCTTAAAAGCATAGGAGAAGACAAATATACTTAATTTATGCAAATGTATGTAAAACGTTATTATAATAATGTAAAACAACTACAGATAGTGTCTAGATTAGAACTTTATACCAAAAACAACAGCACCTCCAAAGGTCTAAAACTATGTAGACTTCAGCATCAACTCCTGTGTAGTGTAACTGTAATGTAATTGTAATGTAATGTAACTGTAATATAACTGTGTAACTGTAATGTAGTGTAACTGTAGTGTAATGTAACTACTACAGCGGAAACCTGGGGCTCAGAAAGCCTCCTGGCTGTGAGTGATCAGAACAGACACACAGCTGCTCCTGTGGTGCTCTTCCTGATCTTCTGTAGTAGAGGATCTTCCTGATCTTCTGTAGTAGAGGATCATCCTGATCTTCTGTAGTAGAGGATCTTCCTGATCTTCTGTAGTAGAGGATCTTCCTGATCTTCTGTAGTAGAGGATCATCCTGATCTTCTGTAGTAGAGGATCTTCCTGATCTTCTGTAGTAGAGGATCTTCCTGATCTTCTGTAGTAGAGGATCTTCCTGATCTTCTGTAGTAGAGGATCTTCCTGATCTTCTGTAGTAGAGGATCTTCCTGATCTTCTGTAGTAGAGGATCTTCCTGATCTTCTGTAGTAGAGGACGTCCAGTCAGGAGCTGTAAATGACTCCCAGACCTGATTGAACTTTTCTCTGTCCATTTCTGATTAGCATCCACAACATTACCACTACTACACGTTCACTCTAGAGGCGGGTCAAAGTGCACAGCTATGAAGTTCCTACAAGGACAAAGGAGGAGTCAGCGTTAATAACATGACCGCCCTACACCTTCAAACCAGACATTCCATGGACTTAATGAGACTTCTGCTGGAAGAATGATGCTGTGAGAAAGTCATGACGAGGTCTAGATAAAAACATGAGATTCAGCGTGTTCATGCTTTGCATTTATTTACATTGAACAACAAACTCTACATGAAAGAGCTGTAAAGCAACACCTTGTTTCACCTGCTGATCAGAGGCCACACCTTCACTGGCAAACATCAGTCACACACACACACCCTGAAGCAGGTAGCTAGTCCTAATGATCTTGATTCTGGCCTTTATCTGGTTATCAAGTCAACTTTTCACTCATCAGGGGGAATTTCTTTCCTCTATGGCAGCATCAGAGAGCTCTACCTGTACAGGTTGAACTGGGGGGGGGGTGTCTCCTCACAGGATGAATAATAACCAGGAGGAACATGGCTGCTCTGTGCAGCATCGTGGGCGAGAAGAGCAAAGTGGGCCCCTGGAGGACCACATCCTGTTTCTAGAGACTCCACCCACTTTGAGTGATGTCACCTGTGGGTATGGCATTTATTAAAGATGGCTGACTGATAAAACACTGACTCCCTGCTGTGAGGAGAACAGGCATGACTGAACTAATGAGCCAAGCAGAGTGAGAGCTACAACGAGGACGATTCAGAAGTTATTTTAAAAAAAAACAGCTCCTCTAGTCCGACAATCAGACCATGAGATCATATCCTGCAATAAATCCCAGGGAACACATGTTGATCTTAGACACGCACGCACACGCACACACACACACACACACACTGGAGATTTTTAATCTGAATAGGATGTAACCTGATTAGGTAACGATTTAAAAAACTACACTAATGCTGCCTAATGCTCTGTATGGATAAATGTTTATCTAAGAATGTACTAATGTGAGAACAATGAGGCAGAATCAGCTGGTTTTACTGGTCAGGGTCTTTCTCCCTTCACTTAGCAGGTTACTGTTAGAGACAAACTTGTTAACCCTTTCTATGCGCGCTTTATGTGGTCCGCCCTATAACCAGGGGTGCACATAAGTGGTGTGCAGATGTAAATAAATGCCCTAAATGAGGCATTTCCATTTAACCACTTCCTTTAGCCACTACGCTCCTTTGTGTACCAGTGCTACGCCTACCGTCTAGAGCAGGGGAACGCTCGACCTCAAGCTGTGATTCTTTCATCAAGTAATCCAGGTATCACTCACCCTCAACACTGACAGGACCCAGCAGGGTGCTCACGTGACAACTGAAAATAAAAAGCAGCCTGTCTCTAGCAGTAGTTTAAACTGTACGGCAGAAATGAGCACTGAAGTGTGACTTGATGTATGTGGCCCTGCATGAGTCAGGACCAGGATCCTCACTCAGGAGAGAAAACGTGAAGGTTTACTGCAGTTACATCAACAGACTTTAAAGACGAAAACAAGAAAAATAAGTGGTGCCAAACTAGACTCAGTCAGCCAGGAGGACTGAAGGTCAGGGTGCTCGTTGTGGGATATGACGTTAGAGCGGCCCATCCTGACCCACTTCTTGTTTCTCACCCTCCTGGTCTCTCCTGCTTTCTGAAGCCTGCCTGGTGCTGATACAGCTCACAGAACAGACATGAGACACGAGGCTACAGATGCTAGCTTGTGTTAGGGTTTGGTTGCATTTCTGTTTTCTTTTGGGGGGGGGGGGGGGGGGGGGTTACGTGGCTATGAGGCCATTAAAATAGAGCTCAGACCAGCGCTGAAGACAAATGATTCAGTGCACACAACCAAAGAGCACTGAGCTGGCTTTACAACACGTCACATGGTCAGGGGCTGGCTGGTGGGGGCGTGGCCACATGACCAACCAGGAAGAAGAGAATAAACTCCCAGTGAACTGAATGTGATCTGGTCTATTACTGTCAGACAATGAAATCTATTGTACTCCGTTGGCTATAGAGCCTCCTCATCACCACACCACCCTCCCTTCCTCCACCCACAGAGCAGCAACAGCTCAGCCCTTCAACACCACCACCACCGAGCTCCGTGTCTCCGTGAGTCCAACAGGTGCAGAAACGAACCTTTACTCCAACATGAAGCGTTTGGTACAAAGGCTCCTTGTTTAAATGGTGGTAAAAGAGGCAGAAATATATCAACATATTTTCATGATTTTACTTTTTCCATTAGTGTTTTACTTTTCATCAATACCTGAACAACACTGTAAAAACAGAAACTACTATACAACATCCTGGCTAAGCAGGGACAGCAAGTTATCCAGTCCTGGCTATTTATAGTGACTGCCTTATGCTAACACACACTAGCCAGCTATAACATCACGTCTGTAACTAACCAACAGGGAGTTAACAGAACAATATGAGACATAATAACAACACATTTAGCAGTGATGGAGGTTAGAACGTGTCACATCTAAAATGGTCTGAAACATGCTCCAGTCTCAGTCCGTCTCCTTCAAGTCCTCAATCATCTACTGTCAGCACATAGAGGGCTGATAAAAAGTCCTCCAGGTACAGAATGGATGCTTGGTTTAAACCAGGTGACTGTGCTCCTTCACAGGGACCAGAATCAGCTCTATTTACAGTCTGGTCTCTGTGTTACTCTTGTTCTTATGCACGAACACGCAGCACACTTTGTCAGATCATTAAATTACTAGACACAGGAACAGAACCTGAAGGTCTGATGCTGACCCAACAGATGACTCCACATCAGCCGAGGTCACTTTATGATGGCAGCACGTTATGGACACAGCGGCTCCTCTGTCCCAACAGAAAAGTGTTTTTGTGGTTTTCTTGGAAGTGTGAGTGTTTTTGTTGTTGCACTCATCCTTCATAAAACAAACCTAAACCTGAGAGCTCCTGCTTGAAATCAGTAGAAGCATTTCTTCCCATTTTAGACCTCTGATCACTCAAAAGCTACAAGTCTGCTCCAGAGGCCTGCTACATGATCCCCGACCTCAACCTGTTCCAGCACCCCGTCCACAGTGGAGATACCACAAGGGGGCATGAGGAAGCAGAAGAGGGGCGAGCTGCACCTACGTATCTGGGCTAGGCTAGCTGCTAATCCCATCATCGTAGCCACTGTAGAGCCCTGGGAGAAAACCAGTCCCATCAGAACACAAGCAGAAGCATCGAGCCAGTAAAACTGTACTACGAAACATTCAGCTAAATTAATAGAAACGCGGTGAATTATAGAAAATTATGTTGCAGCGTGTGTGAAATCAGATCTTCCACTAGAAAGAATGAAAACACTTCAGTAGAGCTGGGGGCAGGGGGACACCCTGGGTTCTCTGGGAGGGAGGGAGGGAGGGATGATGGTTAGATGGATGATGGTTAGATGGATGGATGATGGATGGATGGATGGACGATGGTTAGATGGATGACGGTTAGATGGATGATGGTTAGATGGATGATGGTTAGATGGATGGATGATGGTTAGATGGATGAATGGATGATGGTTAGATGGATGGATGGATGACGGTTAGATGGATGATGGTTAGATGGATGGATGATGGTTAGATGGATGGATGATGGTTAGATGGATGGATGATGGTTAGATGGATGGATGACGGTTAGATGGATGATGGTTAGATGGATGGATGATGGTTAGATGGATGGATGGATGACGGTTAGATGGATGATGGTTAGATGGATGGATGATGGTTAGATGGATGGATGATGGTTAGATGGATGGATGGATGGATGAGGGGCTGTGTAGCCCCACCCAGACCACGGAGGAGCAGGGCGGAGAAAAAGTATGGGCTCGGCTCTGAACCAGACATGTGGGCCGTATCAGAGCCGATGCTCCATTAGAGGAGTTCATTGGCTGAGGAGGGTGTGACATCATGAGTTTACAATCTTTAACTTTTTCACAATATTTAAATTTTCTAGACACTGAATATTTAGTTTTCATTATCTGTAGCCAATCGCCTTTAACCAGAGACAAAGGCTGCATCCCATTTCCACCTCACAGCCTTCTGACCCTTAGATAGAAGTCACAAAACGGGACACGGCGTTCCAGAAGTCGATATGTAAGTAAGGGTCACCATAACTAGTTAGCTAACCTCAGCAGCACAGAACTCGTTAAGGAAGTCTAACGTGTGAAACACCGCACTAGAATCACAACGGAGCTGTGGCGTCACAGTCAGACACACATCGCTGTTATCACTGCTCACAATAACTTACAGAGGTACCACACAAAGTACAATCTACACACGAGACAATCAAATAGTTTTAGAAAGAAAATACTTTCATGTTTGAGGAATTTGCAGACACAGCTTATAATCCTTTATTTGACTGAGACAGGTCTGTGAAGGGTCAGAGAGCCTGACCTCTCCTCTACATCAAGCCCGAACACACAACGGAGGAGTGTGGGGGGGGGGTTCAGCTCCACACTGTAAAAGAACAGCTGACAAGCAAACGTTCTCATAAACACCAGGCTGAGAAACCCTGCAGGAACAGCTACACCAAGAGGAGTAATTACACTTTCCTCTGTAGATGTTTCTAGAGCACAAGTTCACAACCAGTCTGCAAAAGTGCTGTCTGCATAGACATTACTGGATTGTAATAATGTGAAATACCATGACACAGTGAGTGAGCACCAGAAGAAGTGATGTGAACAGGGGATCCAAAGCTCAGGTAAAGCATTAGCCATGCAGAGTGATGCTTCCTCGCCTCAAACGGGCTCCAGTCTGATGATACAGACTGACTCTTCAGACCCTCATGTGTGCAGGTCATGGATTAGATCAAATAAAGTCTATTAATAGAACTATTCATCCACCATATGACTGGGAGTCCTGTTTGATCAAACTGCCTTAGTTGGAAGAAAAAAGGGAGAATATCTGCTCCAGATCTTCTAGTTGTTCTCACATTCCTTGATATATTACTGTGGATTAGGTCTGCCCTCGTGGCCTCAAGGCAGCGCCCAGGAAACCCACTGTGTGCATAACTGTCTCCTTACATCATGCTGGAATTATGGGAAATATCCCCATGTACTCCGTGGAGCGTCGGACTCTGTGTCACATGGTCTATCTGTATGTTAGAGGGCATAACACATACAACGGTTTAAAGAAAGATCCACTTCAGCTTTTTCTACTGTAATGTTTCAAAACCTCCACTGGTCCTTTCACACACACTACCAAAATAACACACACACACACACACACACACACACACACACACACACACACACACCTCTGTTCCACTGACGTCTACCCTTTGACCTTTATGAGGAAGTGTGACGCAGCTGGACTCGGGCCTCTACTGGGGCGGTTTAATACCATCTTCCTGTGGGAGAAAACAAATGGTGCACCACCATGGGGGGGGGGGGGGGGGGGGGGTCAGCCCTTCACCGCCTGCTATGGTGGAAACAGGAGAGGAGCTCCAGTGATGTAGTGTCACTAAGCCGGCATGTGTAAAACCTGTAAATCCCTGTATGACTCTGGGATGGGGGTGGGGGTTATGGAGGATAACGTCATCACGTCATCGTAAGGCTGGGACTCAAAGTCATGTATCTGTTACGGCGCCATAAGGCCGTCCGGTCCAAACCGGTTCAACAGGTATCGTCACACTGGCTGTTCCTCCGGGCCGACGCCGACTGTGGGATGCAAATGATGCCAGTGGCTGACTTCCCCTCAGCAGAGAATCCCCAGCTGTTTCATTTTGTAACCTATACATAAAGTAAACAACCTATCTACATGCTGTGAGACAACACAACACCTGAGCTGTGTCTAGTAGAGAACACCAACCTGAACCATGAGGAAAAGCTGCAAAAAGGCTGAAATAAAGAAAAATGATGCAAATCAAAACCACATTATTCACAGAAACACGTCAACTTGTTTCTCCAAACGCAGTCATAAAACTGAACCTTTCACACTGATGAAGGCAGCAAACACTACAGGCCTGTTTCCCACATGGACGTCCTCCTGACAACATCCAGACTCAAAGGAGCTCCAACACAGTCATAGAAGGTGTAGCTATGAGCAGTGAGCAGACCTGTTTCATTACTGTCACATGCTATGGTTTCTATAAAGAAATGAGGAAAATACTAATGTGAACTAAGGTCTTCAAACTGGTGGGTTTGACAAATTCAAACCAAACAGGAGAAGAAACAATCAGACAAGGAGAAGTGAGCCGAGCAGCGTGTGAAAGACAAGCCGAGCCTCCAGATCCATTAATGATGGATTCAGCTGGTGAACATTCACGACTCCTCCTCTCACTCAGACCACCAGCTGAGCATCAATACTACTATTCTGCTTTTCACGTTTCCTGTTTCTCACTGGGATGCTTCTAATTATAGAACTCACCAAAGCCAACTTGGCTCCTGTTTAACTGTCAGCCTGTAAAGATTAACTAAATGACATCAATGTTCCTGAATTGGAAACAGGAACATGTGATGGCAGAGAAAACTATTACCATGCAACACACACGCCAACTTACACACAAGACTTTAGTATCTGCTACAACAGGTAGTCCCTCCTGCTCCGCACCACACGAGTCTCTAACACAGTAACGACTAAAGCACCATCAGCTGTTGCTCCAGTGCTTTTACTAAAACTCTGAAATCAACACTTTCAGGGCAAATTTGTTGAGTCTTGAAGCCACGCCCTAAAGAAACTGGTTGAAACATGAGTCGTTTCACACCAAACACCAGTATTAGACCTGCCTTCACTCTCTGCACCACTACACAAAACGCTGAGGGCAAAACCACAGCTGACCTGGCCGAGGCCCACGCTGCAGCAAAGACACAACACAGGACACCCAGGGGACACCCAGGGGACAGGAGCTCCATTCGTCCTTAGCAACACTTTATTTATTATTAACTAGAGTCCAAATGTCCTTTAGGACCAGTGTGGTGAGTTCTGATGACCAGTGAGCTTTAACCCTTAAACTGACAGGGTTAGGGTTAACGACAACACAACTACTAAAATAAACAACAACACAACTACTAAAATAAACAGCAATACAACTACTAAAATAAACAGCAATACAACTACTAAAATAAACAACAACACAACTACTAAAATAAACAACAACACAACTACTAAAATAAACAGCAATACAACTACTAAAATAAACAACAACACAACTACTAAAATAAACAACAACACAACTACTAAAATAAACAGCAATACAACTACTAAAATAAACAACAACACAACTACTAAAATAAACAACAACACAACTACTAAAATAAACAGCAATACAACTACTAAAATAAACAACAACACAACTACTAAAATAAACAACAACACAACTACTAAAATAAACAACAACACAACTACTAAAATAAACAGCAACACAACTACTAAAATAAACAACAACACAACTACTAAAATAAACAACAACACAACTACTAAAATAAACAACAACAATTAAAATAAACAAATACCAAAATAAACAACAATAACACAACTACTAAAATAAACAACAACAACACAACTACTAAAATAAACAACAACACAACTACTAAAATAAACAGCAATACAACTACTAAAATAAACAACAACAATTAAAATAAACAAATACCAAAATAAACAACAATAACACAACTACTAAAATAAACAACAACACAACTACTAAAATAAACAACAACACAACTACTAAAATAAACAACAACACAACTACTAAAATAAACAACAACACAACTACTAAAATAAACAGCAATACAACTACTAAAATAAACAACAACACAACTACTAAAATAAACAACAACACAACTACTAAAATAAACAGCAATACAACTACTAAAATAAACAGCAATACAACTACTAAAATAAACAACAACACAACTACTAAAATAAACAACAACAATTAAAATAAACAAATACCAAAATAAACAACAATAACACAACTACTAAAATAAACAACAACACAACTACTAAAATAAACAACAACACAACTACTAAAATAAACAGCAATACAACTACTAAAATAAACGACAACACAACAACTAAAATAAACAGCAATACAACTACTAAAATAAACAACAACACAACTACTAAAATAAACAACAACAACACAACTACTAAAATAAACAACAACACAACTACTAAAATAAACGACAACACAACTACTAAAATAAATGACAACACAACTACTAAAATAAACGACAACACAACTACTAAAATAAACGACAACACAACTACTAAAATAAACGACAACACAACTACTAAAATAAACGACAACACAACTACTAAAATAAACAACAACACAACTACTAAAATAAACAACAACACAACTACTAAAATAAACAACACAACTACTAAAATAAACAACAACACAACTACTAAAATAAACAACAACACAACTACTAAAATAAACAACAACACAACTACTAAAATAAACAACACAACTACTAAAATAAACAACAACACAACTACTAAAATAAACAACAACAACAACAACACAACTACTAAAATAAACAACAACAACAACAACACAACTACTAAAATAAACAGCAATACAACTACTAAAATAAACAACAACACAACTACTAAAATAAACAACAACACAACTACTAAAATAAACAACAACAACACAACTACTAAAATATATAACAACAACACAACTACTAAAATATATAACAACAACACTACTACTAAAATATATAACAACAACACTACTACTAAAATAAACAACAACAACTAAACAATTTGAAAATATATGAAGACACTTCCATTACAAGTTTAACATCAAGACCTGCATTAATATTATCAATAATTATTTACTTCATTTACTCTGTCTATAGTACTCTAGGACGTCCAACAGGACCGCTAGCAGGACGTCCAGCTAGCAGGACACCTAGCTAGCAGGACACCTAGCAGGACGTCTAGCTGGACAGCTAGCAGAACGTCTAGTCTTGTGAACTTACTTGAACGGAGTCGTTGGCCATGCTTGTCCCTGCTGCTGTCCTCAGTCTGTCCACAGAGACACCGTAGGCTGACACGTTGACTCCTTTCGGATAAAAGAAGAGAAGTGTCCCTCGGTCCTGACTAGAACCTGGACCTGATTCCAGTCCCTCGGTCCTGACTTGAACCTGGACCTGATCCCAGTCTGCGGACACAGAGACAGTCAGGCGGTAATCCGCATTGAACCAACCGCTACGCGAAACCTCACAATAATATGTAACCAGCCCCGGTGTCTTTGTCGGTGTGTAGAGGACAGCTGTCCGCGTCCCAGCATTCAGAGCGGGCTGTTAAGTTCCAGACTGATGTCCATCTCCTCTTCGGGTTGTCTCCGTGCCACAGCTAGCGGAAGAACCGTCAGACCCCTCCAGACTCCAGACCAGCGGCTCGATCCGCTCCGAGGCGTCCCGCCGAACCGAGCGGTGAACCGCGTCCACGTTGGACACCCAATGAAAGAGAAGCCTTCCTCTTCTATTGTTTTCCTGGTAACATCCGTGAAACAGGAACACGCCTCGCTGTCTGTCTCCGGTCTGGATCACATGCAGCCTCCCCGAACAGAAACGCCTGTCAGGCCGGTCAAAGGCGGGTTTACACGGTAAACCGGGACAGCGGAGAGCCCGTAGGTCCGTTAGTTACAGAGTCAGAGTTAAAAAGTCTCAAACCGAGGAAACGGAAAGCAGCATTCTTTGTTTTAGACCCGGAGACGAGCAAACACAACATCCACATCCAGAGTTAGCTTCAACACGCAGCGCGCGCCCGACGCTCGAGCGAACCGCCGTGGCGCTCATTGGTTCAGGACTGAGCGGCGGGAACGCGCCCGAAAGTGTCACGTGACCGGCAACTGCGACCGTTGTCAAGAGCAACCTGAGAGAAAACACCTGCTGAGTTCAAAGAACAAAAACCAAGTTAAAACCGCACATTACCGCAATTATGATAAAATATACAAGTGTAATAAAGAGGTTTTATAAGGAGTTTCAGGATTTCTGCTTTTAAAATGTAATGCAGACATGCTAGCAACATTAGCATCAGGTTTAGCCTGTGTTAAGCTAATGCAGGGCCATTACTTGAAAAATGAAATGAAATGAAAATGAACTTTGAAAAAAACGTACCCCCTATTTAAAATAAAAAGAAGTGAAGCTAATGTGTGATTTCTGTTTGAATATTGATTTATTTCACTTGTATTTTTCACATTTGTTTTTCTTACATCATTTTTCTATTTGTAAAAAATACACGTTTTTAGCTTTCTTTTTCATCATTAAAACTTTTTTCAGTTCCTGTTTTTTTTTTCACTTTCAGATCTTTTTTACACTTTAATTTTTTTTTTTAGGTTTCAGACTTTCTAACTTTCTTGGTCAGTTTTTTATTTATTAGTCAGTTCCTGAGCAACAAAGTAAGTCGAAATGTATTTATCATTATTCTCAACAGGCTGGCAATCATGTTGCCACGCCCCTGTCATCTAAAGCCACGCCCAGTTTTAGTTTCAACTTGTTTCAAAATAAAAAAGGACCTTGACTTAGCTCTCCTTATGAGGGACATCAGATGGTATGATAGATGGTATTTATAGGTACCGGCGTCTTACAGGTTTTTAGTTCTGAGCTGCAGCATTCCCTTCTTATCCCTAACAATGTTCTCCATGGGAGACAAATAAACAACATCATTTTGATGGAATACAAATTAAAAGCTCTACTAAAGTGGTAGAGCGCGTCAACTGGATCTCCATAAACATTTTCTACAGACACAAAACCCTCATTAGTCTGAACTCGTGTTCCCTAATCTGTTAGTGAGCACTTCTCCTTTACCCAGATAATCACACGTCTGCAAACAAACACATGTACCATATCAGTTAATCAGACATGTCGATTACCATCACCAGCTTTAGGGTAACAGGTAGATTATAAGTAGCAGGTAGAGGTAAATACAATCTACTGTGAGTTTCCAGTCAAAGACCAGCACCAACAGAATTGAGCTCTTCATGCTGTTCAATGAAGTGATAGGAAATGTTAAAGTGCTGATATTAGATTTCAGAATCCCTCCATCTTTGACCTAAAAGCCGTGGAGCTACTGGGATCGCTGTGGTTGAAGACAAACCTGGAACCCAGAACGCTGAAGGTCCCCTTATTAAAAACAGACAAGTCAAAGAGGAGTCAGGGATGGAAGAGGCTGAACTGAAGCCCATTTCCATCTGATTTACAAAATGGAAATGTGTCAGGGGAAAGTAGAGCAGGAGGGACGAAACACTCCATGTGTACTACTGCATCCATTACTGACATCTAAATCTCTAACTAAAATGTATTTATCTGTTTTATTACCCTCTCCTCAGTCTCCCTGGTACGGTCTCCTCCAGGGTCCTGGAGAGGAGGGTCCAGGTGGACCTGGGACTGAGGAGTTCTGGGCGTGGACCAGCTCTTGACCCAGATCATGGAGTTTGATCCACATGTTTTAGTGGATCTGGAGAAGACTCATGTCTGTGTCCTGGTGGTCTTCTGTTAAGGGCCATCCAGTCCCTGTGGTCCACATAGCCGGCAGTAAGTCAGACCTGTTCCTGGTGAGGGTTGGACTCCACCATGGGCGTCGCACCCGTGGGGGATGTGGGTGTTTTAACACCCACACTTTTCTCAGTGAGATCGTTCAACACCCACACTTTTCCAGCCGTTTTGCCCCAAACCTCCTCCTGTCTGATTTCTCCTCACAGCGATCGCTGTTTGTCCCCTCTCCCTCCTCCCCTCCTCTCCTGTTGCTCCTTGAAACCCGACACCAGCCTGCTGCCGATCACTTTCGATCCTCCCGCTCCCTCTCTCCTGCTTTGAACACCGGCCGGCCGGCTGTCAATCAATCGATCAGCTTACCGCTATAAATCCCGCCTCTCTTGTCATTGTCTTTCGGCTTGAGATGAAAATACACCGGGTATTTACCCAGAAATAGCTTATTTGATTCTTAATTTCCCTGAAAATGTCAGCAGAGGTTACCTAAAAAATAAAAAATAAAAACCTGTCTCTCAGACAGATCCTCACAATTGAGCTTTTATTTCCTGTTTCTCACTCAGTGGAACAAATATGCAGAAAAGTGTAAGTGAAATTACTGTAAAAGCTAAAATCCTATTTAAATAAATAAATATTTATATTTAGAATTAGTTTTTAAACTGAGCCAAAATGATTGAAATGGCATCAGTTTCAGTAAGAAATTTCTGAGGGTTCATGAAGGTTCACAGGTAAGCAATAAAAGAAATACAAGTTTAAGTTATTGCAATTTATAGTTACAGTTTAAGTAGTATAGTCAGTTAAAGCAAGTTGAAATATTTTTTACAGCTAAATACTTCATTTAACTAGTGATGATTTTTATAGGTCATAAGTTGAGCTGTATGGTTTAAACTGGATACAATAACACTATATTTAGGTTTCATTTTTGGAAAATGTGTAATGGCCTTAGGTCATTCAGAAATGTGTTATTAGTAATTCATAATTCATACTTTATCATAGATTGCATGTTAGTAAATTGCTGATTAGTGATTAATTTGTCTTTTAATGTCTTGTAATATTGTTTATTAATGTCCTGATATTCACATGCACCACCACCATTCACCACTGTGTTTAATGTTATATTCACATGCAATTCTCATGAAACTAAATGTAACAACTCATGTGATGGTATGTTTCAAATGAAAACAAAAGACAAGCGTCCATTAACCCTTTAATGCACAGCAGCCACATACACTACAGTAACTTTAACTCAGTTTTCTGTTTATCATGTTGATAAACTTCAATCCACTTCAGGGCAGTGTTAGTCTTTTGTAATATATTAACAATATGGATCATCTTGTATTTGCAATATTGACTGCCTGATGACATCATCAATTCAACATGGCTGACCATAATGGCCATGTGCTGAGTTCACTAAAATTTCTACTGAAGAATGAAAAATCAGGTTTAAAAATATGATGATGTAGAGGCGAGTGTGTTGAACCATTCTGTTTTTAGAAATTAAATTTCATGTGTGACCTGACATGTGACACAGATAAGTCTGGTCTTCCTAGGTCACCTCTCAAAGCGGCACCTCATGACATTCCTGATGGGTGCACTTCTTGACCAGTGATGCTCAATCCCATAACACACCTGTAACCCATAGTCACCACCTAATGGCTTAATATACAGTATTACTTTTTGCACAACATGAACATCATTCATTGGTATCCATATATTTTTGTAATGTAGTTAGGTCATTATTTATGTTTATATGTTTTCCAAATGTTTGTTTTTTTTTTTGTAAATAAAAGTAGTTAGATTAATATTTGAACTTTAAAATAAAAAATCTAGTTGCAAAATCAGATGTTTTGATAATTTCACTTCTTTGTTGCGCACTGTCCACATACGTGGACAGTAAAATACTTTCTATATAAAACCATATTTTAAAAATTTCAAAATGTTTTTCAGTTTAGGCTCATGTAAAGTAATAAAATCAATATTTAAAGAAATATAGACATTTTTTCATAATGCGTGCATGACAGGGTTAAGTGTTTCAATTAACAGTCGATGACATCTACGGACTGCATCCCCCACACTTTTGAAAAGCTTGCTACACCCCTGGACTCCACCACGCCTGCCCTTTGTCACCAGTCCTGTTCATAACATTTATGGACATACAGGACAGATTTCTAGACGTAGCTGTGGGGTGGAGGGTGGAGGGTTGGTGGTAGGAGGATCTCAGCTCTTTTGTGGATGATGTCATCCTCTTGGTTTCATCAAACCTGCAGCTCAGAGAAGTGGAGGGGTTCAAGTATCTCAGGCGCCTGTTCCACCAGTGAAGGACAAATGGAGCTGAGACCAACAGATCAGAGCAGCGTCTGCAGTGAGGCGGGGCTGTTGTGGTGGGGACGGAACTAAACCAGGTGGATCTAGGTTCCAGCCCTGAGCTGTGGTCATGAACTTTGGGTAAGGATGAAAAGAACGAGATCAGAAATCGGTTTCCTCCACAGGTCGGGCTCAGACATCTGGGAGGGACTTGGACTAGAACCACTGCTCCTCCAGTCCACATCAAGAGGAGCTGGTTCAGGGATCTGGTCAGGACGCCTCGTGGGAACACCTTGGGGTCCCAGTGGAGGAGCTGGTGGAGGTGGGTGGGGAGAGGATAGTCTGCCCTCACAACCCAGACCCTGATGAACATTTAGACCATTTTAAGGTCCAGTGATGCTGATGGTTTATTAATGATTTCGCCTGATAGCTCACAGAGACCAGATCCCTCTGAACACTGAGGGCTTTCACCTTATTCTAGTCTAATGAGAACCACAGACCAGATACCAGCTGGCCTCTGAAGTCTCAGGAACCCCACCACTCTCTAGTCTGCTCAGTATAACGTAGCGTGGCTAACTTAGCTCCAGATCCTTCAGGAACCCATTAGAACTGTTCCCTAAAGGTGCTCTGGATGTTTCTACTCCAGACTCAGTCCACTGCTTCCGCAGGTCCCCCAAGGTCTGGAATCGGTCCTTCTCCACAATCTTCCTCAGGGTCCGGTCACCTCTTCTCGCTGTGCAGCGTTTTCTGACACACTTTTTCCTTCCACAGACTTCCCACTGAGGAGCCTTGATACAGCGCTCTGGGAACAGCCTATTCCTTCAGACATGTCTTTCTGTGTCTTACCCTCTTGCTTGAGGGTGTCAGTGATGTCCTTCTGGACAGCAGTCAGGTCGGCAGTCTGACCCATGATTGTGGTTTTGAGTAATGAACCTGGCTGGGAGTTTTTAAAAGCCTCAGGAATCTTTTGCAGGTGTTTAGAGTGAATGAGTTGATCCAGATGATTAGGTTCAGAGCTCGTTTAGACTGACGACCTTTTCATGATATGCTCATTTTATGAGATAGGAGTTTTGGGTTTTCATGAGCTGTACGCCACAATCATCAATATTAAAACAATAAAAGGGCTTGAACTACTTCAGCTGTGTGTAATGAATCTAAACTATATGAAAGTCTAATGTTTATCAGAACATTACAGAAAATAATCAACTTTATCACAATATGATCATTTTTTGAGAAGGACCTGTATATGGTATTAGCAAGGATTTAAGTTAACTTTTAGTTCTGGAGAACATCCCAGGACCCCCATTTGTTGTTTCAGGACCCACAGTGGGGTCATGACCCCGTTCCTAAAAGCGTGACCGCTAAAGGAGGAGTCCCTGAAGGTCACACCGTGTAAAATATGTGAAATCATCAATTTATCATTAACAACTATTTTAAAATTTATTCTACATTTTAAAACCATATTAACAAAAACCAAGGTGAGTAAACATATCTAAAAGTCATAATAATTCTTTAGAAAGTGGATTTTATTATGAGGTTTGAGGACCTTTGGCGCCTGAGCTGAGGAGGGAGAAAAGGTGAGGCCGTTTTTCTTTCTGCCTCATTCTTTACTCTCATAGTTTTATTTTATTAGTTTTATTAAAGCTGCTGTCTTTAAACACATAGTTATGATGACGTCATTCGTTAGAAGGAATCAAAACAGACCAAACGGTTCGGGTTAGCCTAGCACCCAGCTAGCTAGCTGGCTACACCGGGTTTACGCTTATTGTTGTGTTTTATTATTGTTGTGTTTTATTGTTGTTGTTGTGTTTTATTGTTGTTGTGTTTTACGGTTGTTGTTGTATTTGATTGTTGTTGTGTTTGATTGTTGTTGTGTTTTATTGTTGTGTTTGATTGTTGTTGTTGTGTTTTATTGTTGTTGTGTTTTACTGTTGTTGTTGTGTTTGATTGTTGTTGTGTTTTATTGTTGTGTTTGATTGTTGTTGTGTTTTATTGTTGTTGTGTTTTATTGTTGTGTTTGATTGTTGTTGTTGTGTTTGATTGTTGTTGTGTTTGATTGTTGTTGTGTTTGATTGTTGTTGTTGTGTTTTATTGTTGTTGTGTTTTACTGTTGTTGTGTTTGATTGTTGTTGTGTTTTATTGTTGTGTTTGATTGTTGTTGTTGTGTTTGATTGTTGTTGTGTTTGATTGTTGTTGTGTTTTATTGTTGTGTTTGATTGTTGTTGTGTTTTATTGTTGTTGTGTTTGATTGTTGTTGTTGTGTTTTATTGTTGCTGTGTTTTACTGTTGTTGTTGTGTTTTATTGTTGTGTTTGATTGTTGTTGTGTTTTATTGTTGTGTTTTATTGTTGTTGTGTTTTATTGTTGTTGTTGTGTTTTATTGTTGTTGTTGTGTTTTATTGTTGTTGTGTTTTATTGTTGTTGTTGTGTTTTATTGTTGTTGTGTTTTATTATTGTTGTGTTTTATTGTTGTTGTGTTTTATTATTGTTGTGTTTTATTATTGTTGTGTTTTATTGTTGTTGTGTTTTATTGTTGTTGTGTTTTATTATTGTTGTGTTTTATTGTTGTTGTGTTTTATTGTTGTTGTGTTTTATTATTGTTGTGTTTTATTGTTGTTGTGTTTTATTGTTGTTGTGTTTTATTGTTGTTGTGTTTTATTATTGTTGTGTTTTATTGTTGTTGTGTTTTATTATTGTTGTGTTTTATTGTTGTTGTGTTTTATTGTTGTTGTGTTTTATTGTTGTTGTGTTTTATTGTTGTCATCACTCTCCTGACTCAGAGCGCGATGACAGACGCTGAAGTGGAGGTCCAGGTCCAGGACCAGGTCCAGGTCCAGGCGGACGCCTCACCACCGCTCCCGGGACTAGATGCGTTCAGTGTCCCTCCGCAGGAGGCCAGCGGTAGGCCACCACTGACCAGTCCACTTGTTGATAAAACTCACTTTTTGTCAGTTTTGGTGAAACCAGCTCAGAGCGGATGTTTTTTGTTGTGGTTTTTTTTTACTGAATATACATTTATTATTACTTGTTTTTTTTTTTTTTTTTGAGCATTAGGTCATTAACAGTATAAGGAAAAAAGGAATGAGGGGTACATGAATGACCAAATATCAGATTTGGAATATAAAGACAACATAAACATAACAAAACATACGATACATACAACGCCAGGGGTTACAGGTTATGAACCTTAGAAAATAATGTACAAGAAGGAAACAATATGAAATATAATTGAGTATAAACTATGGAAAGATTTGAAATTTGGAGCATAGATTTAACGTTTTAATGTCTGTTATTGTTTGAGGTCGAGATTGTTTTCAAGTAAAGCTCTATTTCTTTTTTCAGGACACAAAAGGAAGGTCTTGTTTTTAACACTTTACATTTATGGATGTAAAATTTGGCCAGCAATATGATTAGGTTAGAAAGGAAAAAAGCATCATCCGATTCTCTCTGATAGTCTAGAAATCCAAACAAAACATTGTGAAAATATAATACAAAGTTCTCATGGACATGGTCCAGTATAGATCTGCAGACACCTTGCCCTAGTCTCTGAGTGTGTTCACGGGTCCAGAACAAGTGGATGACAGTCTCTGGGTGCACATTACAGAGTGGACGTTTGAGACACGTTACTTGTAGATTTCAGTCATAGATGTGATCTATCTATGATATGATATACATCTATGATTTCAGAGGTAGATGACGAGCCGCTGCTGTTGCTGGCTGAAGTGGCTCTGGCGCCACCTGGTGGCCGGTTGGTGTCGTGCTGCTCTCCGGAGGTCCAGAGGACGGAGAGGGTCCATCAGTCTGCCCAGCTGCAGCTCCAGTTCCTCCTGAGCAAAGCAGAGAACTTACACAGCTGCGTCTCCAGAGGGTAGGCTCCTGCTGAGCGCTGACGGACCGACTCCACCTACCGTCTACTTTGTATTACTGTTTTCTGTCTCTGCAGGCAGGACCAGGTGGAGAGAGAGGCTGTTGTTGGTGGTGTTTCCAGCCTCCTGCACACCTGTCAGCCTTATTTTAACTACCTAGAGACAACAGCCCGGAGCAGCTTCCTGCACAGCAGCCATGTGTGTGTTGGTCTGCGCTCCAAGGTTTGCTGTAGTCATTTACTGTCTGGACTAAGAGATTTATCCTGCTCAAAACAGAAAGGGAACTGGGATTTCCTACGTTTGTGTTCCCTTTATTTTTTGAGCAGTGTATTAATGTCTGCTATGCTGATGACCTCACAGATATTTAAATCAACTGTTGGTCAGATCATTTTGGGGACGCCGTCGTTCTCTGTTCAGTGAGGAGAGGTGGAACAACGGGACATGTGTGTGTTTGTTGCAGCTGTTGGACTTCTCTCAGCAGCTGTGTGAGAAGCTGGAGCAGCTGGTGCTGACCTACGCCGGCTGTGGTTTCCTCAGTTTAGACGAAACTGAGCCCAACAGGTACAAACACGTCTGGTTTTAATCATGAGTTCAAAAAGAATCACACACGAGTTCAGATCAGCAGACAGAGGTAGAGCGGCCGTCTGACAACCAGAGGGTTCAATCCCAGCTCCAGCTGGAGACACGTCACCCACCTGGTCTACTGGTGGAGGTCAGAGGGACCTGGTGGTGGTCTGAGGGACCTGGTGGTGGTCTGAGGGACCTGGTGGAGGTCAGAGGGACCTGGTGGTGGTCAGAGGGACCTGGTGGTGGTCAGAGGGACCTGGTGGTGGTCAGAGGGACCTGGTGGTGGTCTGAGGGACCTGGTGGAGGTCAGAGGGACCTGGTGGTGGTCAGAGGGACCTGGTGGAGGTCAGAGGGACCTGGTGGTGGTCAGAGGGACCTGGTGGTGGTCAGAGGGACCTGGTGGTGTAGGTCCATGGTATCCCTGCCTCTGTCAGTGAGCCTCAGGACAGCTGAGGCTACGATGTAGTTCATCACCAGTGTGTGAATGTGTGGTCCAGAGCTTTGGGGAGTGAGTAGACTAGTGGGACAGGATGTCCTCCTGAGACTCCTCCCTAGTTCTCACTGTTCCTACCTGTTGTTATGTTTAGGGTTGACCTCTCCTCACAGGAACAGGTGTTAGATGCTGTTTTCCTCTTAATAATCAACACCTTCATCTAGAAACTGCATTTTGTGTTTAGATCATAAAAACAGGAGGACTGAGGTCTCCATCTGATCTGATCCATCTGTAGATCGGTTCTACATCCACTAGTAGAAACCTTGTTTTTGTTGTAGAGCTGCTTTTATCAGACACACTTGGAGCTGTGGTCGCTCAGTCCTCGCTCTCCTGTTTTCATTCCCAGCATCTCTCACTTCTGCATCGGTCAGACCCAGCTGGGTCAGCTGAAGCTGTCCACCTTCCGGTACTGTGTGCCAACGCCATACCTGGCCCGGTTCAGGACCGGACTGTACAAACGCATGCGCTGGAACGTGGAGAAGCTCCGAGACGAGGAGCAGGGTGGAGACCAGGACCAAACACACACCGACTAGTGAGTGGAGATGTCAGCCTCTCCAGCTGCTCCTTGTGATGGTTACTCAGGTGGTTTCTGGTCCTTTCAGTTACTTCCTGTGTTACGAGGACATTCCTGATGCGCAGGCCGAGGCTGACGGCAGTCAAGACGGCCTTTCTCACAGCAACGTGGTCAGGATGTGGTCCATCGGTCGGTGGGTGCAAGTGAGCCCTGACCCCAAAACAGAGGATATCAATGACTGGTAAGAGTTTCAGTT
Source organism: Callopanchax toddi (assembly GCA_006937965.1). Classification (NCBI taxonomy): domain Eukaryota; kingdom Metazoa; phylum Chordata; class Actinopteri; order Cyprinodontiformes; family Nothobranchiidae; genus Callopanchax; species Callopanchax toddi. The sequence goes on from SSNR01000195.1 coordinate 1,194,372, forward strand.
CATCAGCAATGAAACGATCATCATGACTGGCAGGAACTGGTTTCCATATAAACCACTGTGGTTCCAGGATCCTGTGTGAGGTCCCTCAGGGCAGCTACTGCAGGCTGCTGGTCCTGGGCCCCACGGAGCCGTCCAGCTGCAGCGCCACCGACCACCTCCAACAGCTGCTGTTGCCCCGCCCCCACACCATGTGACCCCTGGAGGAGGGGGCGGGGTTTGATGCAGACCATTAAAGCACGTGGAGAACGTTGAGCCACAGAATGTTAAAGTGTTCCCTCTGAGGGGGTTTAGGACTGGAAGGTACCACTGTACTACTAATAGTAGTAGTACCACTGTACTAGTAGTAGTACCACTGTACCAGTAGTACCACTGTACTATGAAGAGTTTACTGTGAGGTTTGTTGTAAACACTGTTTTTTATATAAAGGTTTTACATGTTAGGAACAGTTGGTTGTAAATAAATCCAAAGTGTTATTAAAAAGTATTTTATTTACATGAAACATTCCCTCAGAATAATTCAACACAATCACAACGTCTCAGAACAAAACAGGAACGTTTCATTAGAAGCTGCCGTCACGGTGACCAGAGTCCACCTGAGGTTTGTTCACGAGGAGACGAGCTCCGACTAAAAACATCTGATTCCTGATCAGCTGCTGTAGATCTGAACGGAGGTCCTCCTCGTTCCAGTGATCAGCTACAGATGTGTTCAGTTTAACACTAGCTGCCTTCATTTCTGCTACTAAACACTTCAGGTTATTTAATACTTAAAGGCCCACTATGTAACTTGTTCCTATTTTAAATCTCCTCCCTGACCCAGTCTGATCTAATCTGACCCAGTCTGATCTAATCTGACCCAGTCTGATCTAATCTGACCCAGTCTGATCTAATCTGACCCAGTCTGATCTAATCTGACCCAGTCTGATCTAATCTGACCCAGTCTGATCTAATCTGATCCAATCCGATCCAGTCTGATCTAATCCGATCCAGTCTGATCTAATCTGATCTAATCTGACCCTTTACAGGTTAATAAAGTCCCTCATCTGCTGCTTGGATCCAGAATACCACGTCTGTAACTTCTGAGTCTCTGGTCCGGTGTCCTGAAGTCTCACAAAGTCGCGTATCTCATAGGGTTAGGCTAACCCAATGTAGCTAGCTGTTATGCTAGCTCCGGAGTGTTTTTAGCTCCTGATTCCTGATTTTTCCCATCTCTCCCTGCTTGAACAGCTGATTTCTTTGAATGAGTGATGAACCGCTCCAGTAGAAAGCAGTGAAGGCTGAGGAGACATTTAACAGGTAGATTTAGGGCTTTCGGAGCAGAAACTATGCTAACGGTTTTATTGTAGTGATTTAAAACGGACACCAGGGGGAGCTAAAACGAGCCAAAACTGCATAGTGTGCCTTTAAGATGGAGGAGGAGTGAGTGGTGTCACAGCTCTGACCTCCGTCAGGGAGCAGACTGCTTTAACCACTAAACCATGAGGCTCCACCACAGGACCAAAGCCCACCAGGTCTCATCCATCACCTACAACAGGTGAAATGTAAACATTGAAGTAGAGCCGACCCATCATGCAGTGGGGCTGCAGTGTCCCAGCTGACTGAGCGTAGATAACCTCTCATAGATGGAGAGAAACATCCTGACTGGACTGTTGGTCAGAACCTTAGAACCCAGAAACAAGCACTGAGGAAGTAAAGTAACCAGGATGTAAAGTCAACCCTCATCTACAGGGAAACCACGACCTCATTGGTCAGTGCTTCTGGAGGGGGCGGGGCTAACTGGTTGCTCAGACATCGTCATCGTTTAGCGATTCATCCTCGTTCAAATCAAGTAGTAATAACAACCATAACAGACTCGTTAGAACATGGACTAAGAGCAGCCTGGAACCAGGACGCCTTCAGAACTGGACTTCAGGGACACAACGTAGACATGTAGGACCAGGACTGTCCTCAGCTCAGAGACACGAGGACCTGTCTGATTCTACGAGGGTCCACTTCCACCTGGGACGGCGTTTCAGTGAGTTCTTCACCATCAGAGGGGCCCCAGGCCCACCCAGAGGGGACCCCAGGCCCACCCACAGAGGGACCCCAGGCCCACCCAGAGGGGACCCCAGGTCCACCCACAGAGGGACCCCAGGCCCACCCACAGAGGGACCCCAGGCCCACCCAGAGGGGGCCCCAGGCCCACCCAGAGGGGACCCCAGGCCCACCCACAGAGGACCCCAGGCCCNAGAGAGACCTGGTGGAGGTCAGAGAGACCTGGTGGAGGTCAGAGAGACCTGGTGGAGGTCAGAGAGACCTGGTGGAGGTCAGAGAGACCTGGTGGAGGTCAGAGAGACCTGGTGGAGGTCAGAGAGACCTGGTGGAGGTCAGAGGGACCTGGTGGTGTAGGTCCATGGTATCCCTGCCTCTGTCAGTGAGCCTCAGGACAGCTGAGGCTACGATGTAGTTCATCACCAGTGTGTGAATGTGTGGTCCAGAGCTTTGGGGAGTGAGTAGACTAGTGGGACAGGATGTCCTCCTGAGACTCCTCCCTAGTTCTCACTGTTCCTACCTGTTGTTATGTTTAGGGTTGACCTCTCCTCACAGGAACAGGTGTTAGATGCTGTTTTCCTCTTAATAATCAACACCTTCATCTAGAAACTGCATTTTGTGTTTAGATCATAAAAACAGGAGGACTGAGGTCTCCATCTGATCTGATCCATCTGTAGATCGGTTCTACATCCACTAGTAGAAACCTTGTTTTTGTTGTAGAGCTGCTTTTATCAGACACACTTGGAGCTGTGGTCGCTCAGTCCTCGCTCTCCTGTTTTCATTCCCAGCATCTCTCACTTCTGCATCGGTCAGACCCAGCTGGGTCAGCTGAAGCTGTCCACCTTCCGGTACTGTGTGCCAACGCCATACCTGGCCCGGTTCAGGACCGGACTGTACAAACGCATGCGCTGGAACGTGGAGAAGCTCCGAGACGAGGAGCAGGGTGGAGACCAGGACCAAACACACACCGACTAGTGAGTGGAGATGTCAGCCTCTCCAGCTGCTCCTTGTGATGGTTACTCAGGTGGTTTCTGGTCCTTTCAGTTACTTCCTGTGTTACGAGGACATTCCTGATGCGCAGGCCGAGGCTGACGGCAGTCAAGACGGCCTTTCTCACAGCAACGTGGTCAGGATGTGGTCCATCGGTCGGTGGGTGCAAGTGAGCCCTGACCCCAAAACAGAGGATATCAATGACTGGTAAGAGTTTCAGTTCATCAGCAATGAAACGATCATCATGACTGGCAGGAACTGGTTTCCATATAAACCACTGTGGTTCCAGGATCCTGTGTGAGGTCCCTCAGGGCAGCTACTGCAGGCTGCTGGTCCTGGGCCCCACGGAGCCGTCCAGCTGCAGCGCCACCGACCACCTCCAACAGCTGCTGTTGCCCCGCCCCCACACCATGTGACCCCTGGAGGAGGGGGCGGGGTTTGATGCAGACCATTAAAGCACGTGGAGAACGTTGAGCCACAGAATGTTAAAGTGTTCCCTCTGAGGGGGTTTAGGACTGGAAGGTACCACTGTACTACTAATAGTAGTAGTACCACTGTACTAGTAGTAGTACCACTGTACCAGTAGTACCACTGTACTATGAAGAGTTTACTGTGAGGTTTGTTGTAAACACTGTTTTTTATATAAAGGTTTTACATGTTAGGAACAGTTGGTTGTAAATAAATCCAAAGTGTTATTAAAAAGTATTTTATTTACATGAAACATTCCCTCAGAATAATTCAACACAATCACAACGTCTCAGAACAAAACAGGAACGTTTCATTAGAAGCTGCCGTCACGGTGACCAGAGTCCACCTGAGGTTTGTTCACGAGGAGACGAGCTCCGACTAAAAACATCTGATTCCTGATCAGCTGCTGTAGATCTGAACGGAGGTCCTCCTCGTTCCAGTGATCAGCTACAGATGTGTTCAGTTTAACACTAGCTGCCTTCATTTCTGCTACTAAACACTTCAGGTTATTTAATACTTAAAGGCCCACTATGTAACTTGTTCCTATTTTAAATCTCCTCCCTGACCCAGTCTGATCTAATCTGACCCAGTCTGATCTAATCTGACCCAGTCTGATCTAATCTGACCCAGTCTGATCTAATCTGACCCAGTCTGATCTAATCTGATCTAATCTGACCCTTTACAGGTTAATAAAGTCCCTCATCTGCTGCTTGGATCCAGAATACCACGTCTGTAACTTCTGAGTCTCTGGTCCGGTGTCCTGAAGTCTCACAAAGTCGCGTATCTCATAGGGTTAGGCTAACCCAATGTAGCTAGCTGTTATGCTAGCTCCGGAGTGTTTTTAGCTCCTGATTCCTGATTTTTCCCATCTCTCCCTGCTTGAACAGCTGATTTCTTTGAATGAGTGATGAACCGCTCCAGTAGAAAGCAGTGAAGGCTGAGGAGACGTTTAACAGGTAGATTTAGGGCTTTCGGAGCAGAAACTATGCTAACGGTTTTATTGTAGTGATTTAAAACGGACACCAGGGGGAGCTAAAACGAGCCAAAACTGCATAGTGTGCCTTTAAGATGGAGGAGGAGTGAGTGGTGTCACAGCTCTGACCTCCGTCAGGGAGCAGACTGCTTTAACCACTAAACCATGAGGCTCCACCACAGGACCAAAGCCCACCAGGTCTCATCCATCACCTACAACAGGTGAAATGTAAACATTGAAGTAGAGCCGACCCATCATGCAGTGGGGCTGCAGTGTCCCAGCTGACTGAGCGTAGATAACCTCTCATAGATGGAGAGAAACATCCTGACTGGACTGTTGGTCAGAACCTTAGAACCCAGAAACAAGCACTGAGGAAGTAAAGTAACCAGGATGTAAAGTCAACCCTCATCTACAGGGAAACCACGACCTCATTGGTCAGTGCTTCTGGAGGGGGCGGGGCTAACTGGTTGCTCAGACATCGTCATCGTTTAGCGATTCATCCTCGTTCAAATCAAGTAGTAATAACAACCATAACAGACTCGTTAGAACATGGACTAAGAGCAGCCTGGAACCAGGACGCCTTCAGAACTGGACTTCAGGGACACAACGTAGACATGTAGGACCAGGACTGTCCTCAGCTCAGAGACACGAGGACCTGTCTGATTCTACGAGGGTCCACTTCCACCTGGGACGGCGTTTCAGTGAGTTCTTCACCATCAGAGGGGCCCCAGGCCCACCCAGAGGGGACCCCAGGCCCACCCACAGAGGGACCCCAGGCCCACCCAGAGGGGACCCCAGGTCCACCCACAGAGGGACCCCAGGCCCACCCACAGAGGGACCCCAGGCCCACCCAGAGGGGGCCCCAGGCCCACCCAGAGGGGACCCCAGGCCCACCCACAGAGGACCCCAGGCCCACCCACAGAGGGCCCCCAGGCCCACCCAGAGGGGGCCCCAGGCCCACCCAGAGGGGGCCCCAGGCCCACCCAGAGAGGGGCCCCCAGGCCCACCTAGAGGGGGCCCCAGGCCCACCCAGAGGGACCCCAGGCCCACCCAGAGGGACCCCAGGCCCACCCAGAGGGGGCCCCAGGCCCACACAGAGGGGCCCCAGGCCCACACAGAGGGGGCCCCAGGCCCACCCAGAGGGACCCCAGGCCCACCCAGAGGGACCCCAGGCCCACCCAGAGGGGGCCCCAGGCCCACACAGAGGGGCCCCAGGCCCACACAGAGGGGGCCCCAGGCCCACACAGAGGGCCCCCAGGCCCACACAGAGGGGGCCCCAGGCCCACCCAGAGGGACCTGGAGTTAAATCCTGAATTCAGAGCTAGGTCACCTTTAGGTGTTGTGACGTAACCAGTGGAGGACGTAACCATTCCTTCATTTTGGGTTTGTTTTCACAGTGAAGTGAGATTCAGTCATCTCAGACTAGTTGTAACCTACCTAGTCTCTGTGGGTCTGACCCCGTTGTTCTCAGGACTTCTGGAGGTCTAACGGCTCAAACGGCCTCCTAACGTCTGACTCTAGACGTCCTGTCCTAAACCTCCGTGAGCAGCTCAGTGATGCGTCTCCAGCTCCACCACGGACCTGGTGGAGGTCAGAGGGACCTGGTGGTGGTCAGAGGGACCTGGTGGAGGTCAGAGGGACCTGGTGGAGGTCAGAGGGACCTGGTGGTGGTCAGAGGGACCTGGTGGAGGTCAGAGGGACCTGGTGGAGGTCAGAGGGACCTGGTGGTGGTCAGAGGGACCTGGTGGAGGTCAGAGGGACCTGGTGGAGGTCAGAGGGACCTGGTGGTGGTCTGAGGGACCTGGTGGAGGTCAGAGGGACCTGGTGGTGGTCAGAGGGACC
>SSNR01000195.1:1202696-1223149 GCA_006937965.1 Callopanchax toddi
ACACTGTTTTTTATATAAAGGTTTTACATGTTAGGAACAGTTGGTTGTAAATAAATCCAAAGTGTTATTAAAAAGTATTTTATTTACATGAAACATTCCCTCAGAATAATTCAACACAATCACAACGTCTCAGAACAAAACAGGAACGTTTCATTAGAAGCTGCCGTCACGGTGACCAGAGTCCACCTGAGGTTTGTTCACGAGGAGACGAGCTCCGACTAAAAACATCTGATTCCTGATCAGCTGCTGTAGATCTGAACGGAGGTCCTCCTCGTTCCAGTGATCAGCTACAGATGTGTTCAGTTTAACACTAGCTGCCTTCATTTCTGCTACTAAACACTTCAGGTTATTTAATACTTAAAGGCCCACTATGTAACTTGTTCCTATTTTAAATCTCCTCCCTGACCCAGTCTGATCTAATCTGACCCAGTCTGATCTAATCCGATCCAGTCTGATCTAATCTGACCCAGTCTGATCTAATCTGACCCAGTCTGATCTAATCTGACCCAGTCTGATCTAATCTGATCTAATCTGACCCTTTACAGGTTAATAAAGTCCCTCATCTGCTGCTTGGATCCAGAATACCACGTCTGTAACTTCTGAGTCTCTGGTCCGGTGTCCTGAAGTCTCACAAAGTCGCGTATCTCATAGGGTTAGGCTAACCCAATGTAGCTAGCTGTTATGCTAGCTCCGGAGTGTTTTTAGCTCCTGATTCCTGATTTTTCCCATCTCTCCCTGCTTGAACAGCTGATTTCTTTGAATGAGTGATGAACCGCTCCAGTAGAAAGCAGTGAAGGCTGAGGAGACATTTAACAGGTAGATTTAGGGCTTTCGGAGCAGAAACTATGCTAACGGTTTTATTGTAGTGATTTAAAACGGACACCAGGGGGAGCTAAAACGAGCCAAAACTGCATAGTGTGCCTTTAAGATGGAGGAGGAGTGAGTGGTGTCACAGCTCTGACCTCCGTCAGGGAGCAGACTGCTTTAACCACTAAACCATGAGGCTCCACCACAGGACCAAAGCCCACCAGGTCTCATCCATCACCTACAACAGGTGAAATGTAAACATTGAAGTAGAGCCGACCCATCATGCAGTGGGGCTGCAGTGTCCCAGCTGACTGAGCGTAGATAACCTCTCATAGATGGAGAGAAACATCCTGACTGGACTGTTGGTCAGAACCTTAGAACCCAGAAACAAGCACTGAGGAAGTAAAGTAACCAGGATGTAAAGTCAACCCTCATCTACAGGGAAACCACGACCTCATTGGTCAGTGCTTCTGGAGGGGGCGGGGCTAACTGGTTGCTCAGACATCGTCATCGTTTAGCGATTCATCCTCGTTCAAATCAAGTAGTAATAACAACCATAACAGACTCGTTAGAACATGGACTAAGAGCAGCCTGGAACCAGGACGCCTTCAGAACTGGACTTCAGGGACACAACGTAGACATGTAGGACCAGGACTGTCCTCAGCTCAGAGACACGAGGACCTGTCTGATTCTACGAGGGTCCACTTCCACCTGGGACGGCGTTTCAGTGAGTTCTTCACCATCAGAGGGGCCCCAGGCCCACCCAGAGGGGACCCCAGGCCCACCCACAGAGGGACCCCAGGCCCACCCAGAGGGGACCCCAGGCCCACCCAGAGGGGGCCCCAGGCCCACCCAGAGGGGGCCCCAGGCCCACCCAGAGGGGACCCCAGGCCCACCCACAGAGGACCCCAGGCCCACCCACAGAGGGCCCCCAGGCCCACCCACAGAGGGCCCCCAGGCCCACCCAGAGGGGGCCCCAGGCCCACCCAGAGGGACCCCAGGCCCACCCAGAGGGACCCCAGGCCCACCCAGAGGGGGCCCCAGGCCCACCCAGAGGGCCCCCAGGCCCACCCAGAGGGGGCCCCAGGCCCACCCACAGAGGGGCCCCAGGCCCACCCAGAGGGACCCCAGGCCCACCCAGAGGGACCCCAGGCCCACCCAGAGGGGGCCCCAGGCCCACACAGAGGGCCCCCAGGCCCACCCAGAGGGGGCCCCAGGCCCACCCAGAGGGACCTGGAGTTAAATCCTGAATTCAGAGCTAGGTCACCTTTAGGTGTTGTGACGTAACCAGTGGAGGACGTAACCATTCCTTCATTTTGGGTTTGTTTTCACAGTGAAGTGAGATTCAGTCATCTCAGACTAGTTGTAACCTACCTAGTCTCTGTGGGTCTGACCCCGTTGTTCTCAGGACTTCTGGAGGTCTAACGGCTCAAACGGCCTCCTAACGTCTGACTCTAGACGTCCTGTCCTAAACCTCCGTGAGCAGCTCAGTGATGCGTCTCCAGCTCCACCACGGTCCACTCCCCCTGAGGGGCGGTGCCAGTGGCCTCTGGGGAGAAGCTGCTGACGGAGGTGACGGTGGCAGAGGGAGGAGTGAGTGGAGGCAGCAGGTTGGGCCACAGGCTGCTCTCCAGGGGGCTCAGCGTTCCTCCTGCTCCTCCAGGCAGCACCAGCAGGGAGGAGCAGCTGTCTCCATTCAGTATGAGTGTCTGGTTGATCAGCTGATGGATTATGTCCACTTTCTTCCCCCAGTCCAGGTCGAGGGGCGGAGGTCTCTCTGGAGACCTGGGGAGGCGGGTAGAGGACTGAGGCTGGTCTGAGTCTGGCTGGTCTCCACGCTCGTCGTCGCTGTCCTCCAGGGCCTCGTAGATGGTGCAGAGACCTGCTGACGGAGACAGCTGACCTTTAGACTGCCACTGCTTCAGCTCCTCTTCCTGTTTTAACTTTGCTTGCTCCTTCAACCTCCTCTCCTCGCATCTCTTTTCTTCTGCTTCCTTCATCTTCCGCTCCTCCTCTTTATTTCTTTTAATTTCTTCTTCTGCCTCCTCTTTCTTCCTCCTCTCCTCCTCCTCAGCCTTGCTCTTCCTCTCCTGCTCCGCCTCTTCCAGCGGTCGGCTCTGTTGCTCCCTGCGCTGCTGCAGCTCCAGCAGCTGTCTCTGGTGCTGCTCCAGCCTGCGGAGCTGGGGGCTCCGAGCCTGCTGCCCCGGGCTCCTGGGGGGGAGGTCGGCACAGCTTAGCCTGGGCGAGGCGAAGGCGGCGCTGTGAGGTTTGACAATATCACAGTAAACTCTGGGGTACGCCGAGGGACCGCCGCGGTGAGGGTGTGGCAGCGCAGTGAAGCCTGTGTGTGAGAGGGAGAAGGATTACAGCAGCGTGACATCACAGAGAGCAAAGAGAGAGCAGCTGAGTAAAGCAGAGAGGTCCGTCCTCAGACCAGTAGGATCACAGGTCCCCCACAGGTCACCTACAGGTACCCCACCAGTCACCTACAGGTCCCCCACAAGTCACCCACCACAGGTCACCTACAGGTCACCCACAGGTCCCCCACAGGTCACCTACAGGTCCCCCACAAGTCACCCACCACAGGTCACCCACAGGTCCCCCACAGGTCACCTACAGGTCACCCACAGGTCCCCTACAGGTCCTCCACAGGTCACCCACCACAGGTCACCCACCACAAGGTCCCCTACAGGTCCTCCACCACAGGTCCCCCACCACAGGTCACCTACAGGTCCCCCACCACAGGTCACCTACAGGTCCCCCACAGGTCCTCCACAGGTCCCCTACAGGTCCTCCACAGGTCCCCTACAGGTCCCCCACAGGTCACCCACCACAGGTCACCCACCACAAGGTCCCCTACAGGTCCTCCACCACAGGTCCCCCACCACAGGTCACCTACAGGTCCCCCACCACAGGTCACCTACAGGTCCCCCACCACAGGTCACCTACAGGTCCCCCACCACAGGTCACCTACAGGTCCCCCACAAGTCACCTACAGGTCCCCCACAAGTCACCCACCACAGGTCCCCCACAGGTCCCCTACAGGTCCCCCACAGGTCCCCTACAGGTCCTCCACAGGTCCCCTACAGGTCCTCCACAGGTCCCCCACAGGTCCCCTACAGGTCACCCACCACAGGTCCCCCACAGGTCACCTACAGGTCCCCCACCACAGGTCACCTACAGGTCCCCCACAGATCCCCTACAGGTCACCCACAGGTCCCCCACAAGTCATCTACAGGTCCCCCACCACAGGTCCCCCACAGGTCACCCACCACAGGTCACCCACCACAAGGTCCCCTACAGGTCCTCCACCACAGGTCCCCCACCACAGGTCACCTACAGGTCCCCCACCACAGGTCACCTACAGGTCCCCCACCACAGGTCACCTACAGGTCCCCCACAGATCCCCTACAGGTCACCCACCACAGGTCCCCCACAAGTCACCTACAGGTCCCCCACCACAGGTCCCCCACAGGTCCCCCACAGTCACCCACAGGTCCCCCACAGGTCCCCTACAGGTCCCCCACAGGTCACCCACCACAGGTCCCCTACAGGTCCTCCACAGGTCACCCACAGGTCCCCCACCACAGGTCCCCCACAGGTCCCCTACAGGTCCTCCACAGGTCACCCACAGGTCCCCCACAAGTCATCTACAGGTCCCCCACCACAGGTCCCCCACAGGTCACCCACCACAGGTCACCCACCACAGGTCCCCTACAGGTCCTCCACAGGTCACCCACAGGTCCCCTACAGGTCACCCACCACAGGTCCCCCACAAGTCACCTACAGGTCCCCCACCACAGGTCCCCCACAGGTCCCCCACCAGTCACCTACAGGTCCCCCACAGGTCACCTACAGGTCCCCCACAAGTCACCCACCACAGGTCACCCACAGGTCCCCCACAGGTCACCTACAGGTCACCCACAGGTCCCCTACAGGTCACCCACCACAGGTCCCCCACAAGTCACCTACAGGTCCCCCACCACAGGTCACCTACAGGTCCCCCACCACAGGTCACCTACAGGTCCCCCACAGATCCCCTACAGGTCACCCACCACAGGTCACCTACAGGTCCCCCACAGATCCCCTACAGGTCACCCACCACAGGTCACCTACAGGTCCCCCACCACAGGTCACCTACAGGTCCCCCACAGATCCCCTACAGGTCACCCACCACAGGTCACCTACAGGTCCCCCACAGATCCCCTACAGGTCTGAGCAGAGACACGAGCAGCTGTCACTCAGCGGCTCTCAGACAGCAGGAAACCGTGAACCGTGGGGAAACGTGTGCAGAGAGCAGAAGTGCATTCCTAGGATTTCACTGCCTCTTAGAGCCCCCCCCCCCAATAAATAAATAAATAAAAGATTGATGTGCAAAGAAGCAGCCAGACTTCCTGTATATGCAATCAGCTGTAGTGAGACGTGAACAACCAGAGACTCACAGCAAGCTGAGAACACTCAGTCAGCACCGTGAACAGAGTCCTGTTAGTGAGACATGCACAAGCTCCCCATGCGCACGCGCGCACACACACACACACACCCCTAGCTTCAGCAGACGGCTAGGGGCCGGTCTACCTGAGACACAGGAGTCCCAGAGCCCAGAACAGGAGGCCCCACCAACATGATGCAGCAGAAACATGCAGAAGCTTCATTAGAACACGGTGCTGGAGAACAGAGAAGCACACAAATAGCAACACACCCGCAGTGACCTGGAGGGCGGCTCCGGCTCCAGCTGCGTCCCAGGTCTCCTCCTCCAGTGGCAGACCTGTTCTAGACCTGCAGGTCTCTGAAGGGTCAGGTTTGCTAAAGCGGTCTCTACATGTGAATCTCTGCAGCTGGAACACGAGGCTGAGGGCGTTGAGCCTGACGGGTTTAGTCGGTGACGGAACCCCCTCATTAGGCTACATCCTGGGTCAGAACCATTAGCAGCTCCTCCATAATGGAGCTTCATCCTACCGAGTCAGTAAACCAGTACAGACCTGATGGTTCAACAGGACTAGAGACATCAGTGAGTGAAGTGTAGAGAAATAACAGTACAGTAAGAAAACATCACCATAAAAATCTAATCTTTATTTAATTCAACGTTCATTATGTCAAAAAGGAAAAACAAGTTACAGTTTAAAGTGCCAAAAGCCTGGAGTTGGAGCAGGTCGGTCCAAACATCAGCTGTTCGTTTCATTCACTCTTCATGTGTACCCGGGTCAGGGCGCTCCACACGTCAACAGTAGGTGGACTGAGCTATTGCACATACAGGAGTTCAGGTCAGAATCTAAAGGTTCGCTCTCTGATTTAAATCCATCCCCAGGTTTCAGGACAAACACCACGAGACGCTGAGTGGGGTCAGAGGACACTAACGGGACAGTGAGGGAGATGAACTATACATTACCTGTAAAAGAGTCCTCAGTCTTTTCACAGACAGCAGAATAATACGGAGGATGAACGTCTTCTGGGACGTCCTCCGGCCTCTGAGCCGAGGACGAATCCAAGGCGTCTTCAGGTGTGGACACGTCCTCCCCGACGTGCTCCGCTGCCTCCGCCTCCTGGTTCCCACACTCGATGTAGAGCTGCTGCTCCTTGGGCTCCTGAGGGAGCTCCTCCAGGGAGAAGATCCCAGGGCTCTTGGTGCAGCTCTCTCCTGTGGACGGGGCGTTGGAGTTGGAAGCTGTGGTGATGCTGTCAAAGCCGTAAGACGTTAATGAGGTGGCAGAAGGTGGAGTGGCTTCTTCATCGGCCCCAACCTCCAACTCCTCCATCTCAGCCTCCTCTCTTTCCTCCACAGTGGACAGACAGCGATGGGGCGGAGCCAGACTCTCAAAGGTCTGGTTCTTAACTCCTGGACTCTCCACAGAGTCCAGCTGAGCCTCTCCCTCCATGTCGCTGGCCTCATCGTCAGTCCCTGAGGATGATGAAGGGTTGGAAGTGGGGGCTGCTGCAGGGCTCCTGAGGACTTCATCAGCAGGCAGGGTTTCTGGTTCAGCCTCCTCGTCTTCCTCCTCCCCCCCCCCCTCTAGGTGCAGGTCCAGACCCTGGTGGTCGGGCTGTGGGGAAGGCATCGCGGCTTGTGCAGCAGGAGACTGGTGGTGGGCTCTCTGGTGTTCAGGTGTGCTGGTCTCACTGCTCAGGGGGGAGGACAGAGATGTTCTTGGGGCAGGTGGGGTCTCTACGAGTGCTCGGCCTGACTGATCAATGTTCAGGAGGTCTGGTGTATCCGGTGGCTCACTGGTGACGGGGGACTGATGGGGGACATCCTGTAGTTTTGGAGTGAACAGTGCTGATCCCTGGTCTTCCCAGACCTGGACAGGGGTCTGAGGGTCTGCAGAAGGACTGGCTGCAGCCTGTTCAGTCTGGAGAACCTGCTGTGGCTGAAGAGGTTCTGCCCATGGGTCAGCAAACGGGTTGGGCTGGTCCCACTGAGCGGCTGGAGCCGAGGGCAGCAGGGGTGGAGGAGGGGGGGGCTGGGCCACCCGGTTCAAGTTATCCAGCCTCTCATCCTCTGCAAAGTCATCCTCGTCTGCATTCCCGTAGCTCTCCAGCCCGCTCTCCGTCACTCCTTCACTCGCCATCTCCACGTCGTCGTCGTCCTCTTCGTCCACGTCGTTGTCGTGTCTGGGTCTCTGGGGCTCGTCGGCCCGCTCTGAGCCCACGTCCATGTCACACACCCGGTCGCTGTCGTCCTCGTCCTCATTATCATCGAAGTCGTGACCAGGTATGTCGGGGACTTTCTCAAAGTCAGGGGACCCTGCTGAGGCCCCTTTCAGACTGCCGTCCCCCAGATCGTCGGTGCTCTCCGTCCCCTCCAGGACACCAGGAGCGCTCAGCTCAGACGCTCCCTGCTGGCTGACGCTCACCTCCTCAGAGTCCAGCTCAGAAAACAAGGCGCCGCCAGTTCTCCACGCAGACCCGCCCACTGCCCCTCCAGACCCAGGCCGGGACTCCTCTGTGGGCTGCGTGGTTCCACTCATTTCAGACACCGAAACCAGCTGGCTCCCTTCCCTTTCCTCTTCATCCTCCTCCTCATTTAGACCAGCAGGCTGGGTGACGGCGCCAGCTGCTGTTGGAAGGGCGGGAGCTCTGGAAGGACTCCTGTCCATTACCTCCTCAGGCTCCCGAGAGGACAGGACGGCCTCAGGAGGAGACCTCGTCTTGGCTGGGGACGAGGCCTGCTCTGTAGCGGACGATGAGGACGCACCAGGCTGTGACTGTTTGGAGTCTGAAGAGGTTTGAGGGGCACTGGTTGTTACAGCTCTCTGTGACAGAGGAGGAGCTTCTTCACAGCTCTGAGGACCCTCTGGTTGCGTCTCCTCTGCTGTGGTATGCTGGGCTGAGACCTCCTCCACTGCAACGTGAGGAAGGGATGGATCCTGCTCCAAGGCCACAGCACCCTCTGCTGGAGTTTCTACCAACACAACAGGCTCAGCTGCACTCTGCGGTTCTGCAGCAGGTCTGGTGGCCTTCTTTATGGCACCGACAGGTTGGGTCGCCTGAGCAGGTTTGGTTCCACGTCTTGTGATCGGGGAGCTAGTGGTTACAGGTCTGGTGGCTGGAGAGGCCGGTGGTGTTGGACCCAGGGATGACTTGTTAGCAGCTACAGGTTTCTTGGTAAGGGGGCGCTTTGCAGGTTGTAGAGGTTTGGACGGTGGAACCCTGACGTCCATACACCTTGTTGTTGTTGGTGGTGGTGCTTTGGGAACAGAGTTGAGTTTCATGGTAGTCATGGGTTTAGGGGGCTCATGCTTTTTGCCATCATGGGATGCTGAAGGTGCTGGGGGTTTCCTGGCAGCAGCAGAGGGTGGTCGACTAACATCTGCTATAAAGGAGGGAAGAAATCCATCAGAAGGCTGGAAAATGACAACAACAAGGATGTAAACAGACCCGACTGAGGCCTTCTCACCTTTCTTAGGAGCAACAGTCTTTGCAGTTGCAGTGGTGGAAGACTTTGCTGCTGCAGGTCTGGATGTGTTGGAGGCCATTCGAGAGCCTGGGGGACCTGCAGCAGGTCTGGAGGCAAACAAACACCAGTTCAGGTGGATCAAACTACCAGGACAGAAGAAAAACAGCTGCACAGATGTGATCTCCTCTGATGTGGTGATACAAGACCAAACAGGTAGGACTGTGGTCCTCCAGGACTGGAGTCTGAGAGCCCTGACCCACATGGATCTGCTGTATAAAGCAGACAGAATCAGGGGTCTGAGTTACAGCTAAGCACTAACATGTTTCAGCACCTCACACTAGTGATGGATGGTTTAACTCACTATGTTAGGGACACTTGGCTGACAGGTGCACCTAATTCATTAATTAACCTTTATTTTACCGGGAAATGTCCCACTGAGCTTCAGAATCTCTTTTTCAAGGGAGTCCTGGACCACCACCTCTAGGGCCTGATGTGGTCTGTGGGGGAAACGCACGCATGCATGGGGAGAACACGCTAACTCCACGCAGAAAGGCAGCAGTGGGATTTGAACCTGTGACCTTCATGCTGTGAGGCTTCAGTGCTACCAACTACACCACCACGTGTGAGATCACTACAGGTGTGCACCGAACAAGTCCATCAGTACACATGCACACCCCAGACCTGATCCCTCTGCCTGAACAAGCCTCTGTGGACAGGTGATGTCATGTGGAACTATATTTGGGGACTCTTTATTGCGACACCCAAGTCCCCCCCCCCCCCCCCCCCCCCCCCCCCCCCCCAGTCTTCTCTGACTACCGTCTGACCTTCCACTAGATCTTTTAGGCTGGAACCACAAAAGTTTTCTGTGACAAACAAAAGTTCTTAAAGCCTTTCAGCTCATTAAAGACTAAAGAAGCTTCTCCTTCTCGTAAACATGTTTAATGGATCCGACTTGCTCCAGAGGTTTTAGGTCCGATCACCAATTACAACAATCTGCATCCTGTTTGATGTGGCGGTCGGATGGAGGAGGCCTCACAGCGACCGATGCTTCCAGCCTGCACACAGATGCCGCTCCCACATTACAGCAGCCATCACAAAGACCACTTGTTTGTCCCAGACTAGACGGACATGAAGTCAGAGCTGCAGCCTTTCTAATTGGTGCCCATTAGACTGAAGACCAGGGCGGAAAGTCAGAGTAACGATAAACGACAGCCTGGCACAGACCTGGACCTGAGAAGGAAACCAACTACAGTCAAACATCTACTGAGGGTCAGAGTAAAGATGGACGCCACTGAACCACTGGTACAGGTCGCCACTGGTACAGGTCGCCACTAGTACAGGTCGCCACTAGTACAGGTCACCACTGGTACCACTGGTACAGGTCACCACTGGTACAGGTCGCCACTGGTACAGGTCGCCACTAGTACAGGTCACCACTGGTACCACTGGTACAGGTCACCACTGGTACAGGTCGCCACTAGTACAGGTCACCACTGGTACCACTGGTACAGGTCACCACTGGTACAGGTCGCCACTGGTACCACTGGTACAGGTCACCACTGGTACAGGTCACCACTGGTACAGGTCGCCACTAGTACAGGTCACCACTGGTACCACTAGTACAGGTCACCACTGGTACAGGTCACCACTGGTACAGGTCACCACTGGTACCACTAGTACAGGTCGCCACTGGTACAGGTCGCCACTGGTACAGGTCACCACTAGTACAGGTCACCACTGGTACCACTAGTACAGGTCACCACTGGTACCACTGGTACAGGTCACCACTGGTACAGGTCACCACTAGTCAGATAGAGAGAGAATCACCGCCTTCTCCTCCTGTCGTTTTATGACGAGTCAGGACTTCTGATCTGAGCCAATAGAGAGAGACTAAAGTCTGAAGGGGGCTGCTGCCGTTTGGGTTTTATATGGTTACATTTCCTGCCAAAACGAGATGGAAATCAATAACAGCCTCAGCTAAATGGAAGATCAGAGACGGACATCAAACACATTAACGGCACCGACAGGAAGCTCCTCCCTGTTCAGAACAGATTAATACACCGACATGTTTCCAACCTGAACCAGAAGGAAGACCTTCTCTAACCGGGTACCGAGCCACTCTTCTAGTACTCTGGTTTCCATCAAGTACAGAATAATAAACGTCCTTCAGACTCCTCTAGAACGGCTGAGCTCTTTCCTCCCCCTGCTTTGGACCGTAACCCGTCTAAAACCAACTGATCCTGAGACATTATTAAGGTTAGTGTGGAGTCGGACCTTCATTCATCTCCTCGACAGTGAGTGGTGTTCAGAGGACGCCCAGCAGAGACCTGGGGATGGCTTCCCTCCACTGGTCTCACTACAAAACTACCAGGAAGCAGGAAAAGTGACCCGACGCCTGATAAGAGCTCAGAGGATTCAGCCCAGCATCGTTACCATGACATCATCGACTTTATGAAGGAGGACAAACTGACGGTCGTCACATGACAGTACTGAGTTAGACCTGTCCAACGTCTTCACTCAGCTGATTACTAAACACTACTAGTACTGACCATGTACTGTACAACAAAGAGAAGGGGTGTAGAGCAGAGACCCAACCAACCCAGCCTGAATCAGACCATCGATCCATCTCATCTCCTCACTGAGTCCTAACTGAAGACTGACTAAATGATTAGAATCTGACATTAGAGCTCACTTTAAACAGGAAACTAAAATTACATTTAGATTCAAGTCTGGAACAAAACCACGTTTCCACTCATCAGCTGTTCCTGTGACAGGAAGCTGCCGTCTGACGGCGTCGAGTCAGAGCTCTGCTTCTGTTGGCAGGTGGGTTTTACCAAATCTTCTTCGAATCTACCTGAGACTTATTTACAAATCAATATTAAGACCTCGTTCAGTTAGCATTTATACGACAAACTGCCTATTAATAACAGTCACTACAGAGAAGCCTCCAATCCGTTGCTTATCAAAAACAAAATATTGAAATTTCATGATTTGAAAATATTGCAAACAATGTACAAAGCTTGTACGGATACATTACAACTAATATTCAGAAGATGTTTGAACAGAGAGTTAGTCGTTATATATTAAAAGGAACTAAAGTCTTTAAAAAACTGAGATTTAGAACCAGAATAAAGGAAGTGAGTATTTCAGTAAATGGGCTGAAATTGTGGAACAACCTTAGTTTGGAAATTAAAGAATCAAAGTCGCTTAATGTATTTAAAAGATGTATTTAATCAAATGTATTGCAGAATTATGAAATTATAAATTAAGTCAGTGTCTGTGATTAATTTAGGAAATGAGAATATGAATGTGATAAAAATGTAAGTTTGTAAAAATATGAATGAATCCAGATTTCTGTTTGGTAAATACAGTAGGGTAGAAAATATAAGATTTATTTTTCTTCCTTCTGCCCCTTTTCATTCATCTGTATTTTTATTCTGCTTGTTTATTTTGTTTGACTTTTACATTTTTGTTTTGAATGAAATAAATTTCTAAAAAACAAACAAACAAAAAACTCGGATATTGTTTATCACATTACTTCCTGTCCTGGTCCACTTCCAGACTCGGCTAAATGAAACATGAACCTTTAAAGACCTTCACCTCTCATGGACATGAGGAATCAGAGGTCACACTAAGGTCGCCTGTAGAGGTCAGAGGAGGTCACACTAAGGTCGCCTGTAGAGGTCAGAGGAGGTCACACTAAGGTCACCTGTAGAGGTCAGAGGAGGTCACACTAAGGTCACCTGTAGAGGTCAGAGGAGGTCACACTAAGGTCACCTGTAGAGGTCAGAGGAGGTCATATTAAGGTCACCTGTAGAGGTCAGAGGTCACACTAAGGTCACCTGTAGAGGTCAGAGGTCACCTGTAGAGGTCAGAGGAGGTCACACTAAGGTCACCTGTAGAGGTCAGAGGTCACACTAAGGTCGCCTGTAGAGGTCAGAGGAGGTCACACTAAGGTCACCTGTAGAGGTCAGAGGAGGTCATATTAAGGTCACCTGTAGAGGTCAGAGGTCACACTAAGGTCACCTGTAGAGGTCAGAGGTCACCTGTAGAGGTCAGAGGAGGTCACACTAAGGTCACCTGTAGAGGTTTATAGAAAACGGTGTCGGGGCTCAGAAAGGGGATTCGTGATGATTCGTGATGATTCGTGATGGTGACCAGGAGTGAAACGATCCTGTTTGGTGCCACAGAATGATGTTGGAGCGCCGACGAGCAGCATACTTGTTTTTCTTTTCTAATTCAATCAGTGAGCCTGAGAGGAAGGCGAGTGGATGCAGAATCTAATAAAGCCTCTGAGTACAGAACGCCACATCCTGTGGAGAGATCCTAGAGCTGAGTAACGGCTGAGTGGTTCGGTTCCTAACCTTTTCTTTTGGGCCCCACTTGATTTGACACATTGTTTCCCGTGACTGACTTGGTCACGTCATGTTCAAGTTAAAAACGGAGATCAAATGTAAAAACGACGACTAGGATGATGCTGTAGTATAACGCTCATCACTAACAGGACGGGCCGAAGCAGCAGAGCGGTCCGTCCTAAACACTGATCCATTCTACTCAACAGGACGATCCAAGACACCAGCTATGTGCCCTGGGGGGGGGGGGGTCTATCTGGAACAAAGCCTCAGTTCTTCAGTGTCACCAGCTCTGTGTATCAGGTCATCGTATTGGAGTAGATCTGACTTCATCTCCACTCTGACTGATCCAAACATTACTAACGCCTTTACAAAGAACTGAAGGAGAAGAGGTCAATAAAGCGTTGTGGTGAGGGGACGCAGACCGTGTGTCAGGAGACTGGGTCACGGTGTTTCTGACAATAACAACATAAATCTGATAATACACCCCCCCCCACTTTGTTATTAATTAAATACAACTTAAACATTATTACACAGGTCAAGTTTTATTACTGGTAGTATTCAGTCTTTATAGTATTTAATAATGTCTCTCTCTGTTCTCTGGACTGGAAAGTCTACAAAAACAAATAGAAAGCTTTATATTAATAACAATATACAGTTTACCAAGTCCTGGACTACAAAGATCTTTAGGTTAGAGCTACAGAAGAGACCAGACCCTCTGACCTCCTCCAGACCCTCTGACCTCCTCCAGACCCTCTGACCTCCTCCTCCAGACCCTCTGACCTCCTCCTCCAGACCCTCTGACCTCCTCCTCCAGACCCTCTGACCTCCTCCTCCATCAGACCCTCTGACCTCCTCCTCCATCAGACCCTCTGACCTCCTCCTCCATCCAGACCCTCTGACCTCCTCCACCTCCAGACCCTCTGACCTCCTCCACCTCCAGACCCTCTGACCTCCTCCTCCATCAGACCCTCTGACCTCCTCCTCCATCAGACCCTCTGACCTCCTCCTCCATCAGACCCTCTGACCTCCTCCACCATCAGACCCTCTGACCTCCTCCAGCCCCTCTGACCTCCTCCTCCTCCATCAGACCCTCTGACCTCCTCCTCCACCAGACCCTCTGATCTCCTCCTCCAGACCCTCTGACCTCCTCCACCAGACCCTCTGACCTCCTCCACCATCAGACCCTCTGACCTCCTCCACCTCAGACCCTCTGACCTCCTCCTCCATCAGACCCTCTGACCTCCTCCAGACCCTCTGACCTCCTCCAGACCCTCTGACCTCCTCCTCCAGACCCTCTGACCTCCTCCTCAGACCCTCTGACCTCCTCCTCCATCAGACCCTCTGACCTCCTCCTCCATCAGACCCTCTGACCTCCTCCACCATCAGACCCTCTGACCTCCTCCACCACCCCACCCTCTGACCTCCTCCAGCCCCTCTGACCTCCTCCTCCTCCGCCAGACCCTCTGACCTCCTCCACCTCCAGACCCTCTGACCTCCTCCTCCAGACCCTCTGACCTCCTCCAGACGCTCTGACCTCCTCCAGACCCTCTGACCTCCTCCTCCAGACCCTCTGACGTCCTCCATCAGACCCTCTGACCTCCTCCTCCATCAGACCCTCTGACCTCCTCCTCCATCAGACCCTCTGACCTCCTCCTCCACCAGACCCTCTGACCTCCTCCACCATCAGACCCTCTGACCTCCTCCACCATCAGACCCTCTGACCTCCTCCAGACCCTCTGACCTCCTCCTCCTCCATCAGACCCTCTGACCTCCTCCACCTCCAGACCCTCTGACCTCCCCCACCTCCAGACCCTCTGACCTCCTCCCCCTCCAGCCCCTCTGACCTCCTCCTCCAGCCCCTCTGCCCTCCTCCTCCAGACCCTCTGACCTCCTCCTCCAGACCCTCTGACCTCCTCCTCCAGACCCTCTGACCTCCTCCTCCATCAGACCCTCTGACCTCCTCCTCCTCCAGACCCTCTGACCTCCTCCACCTCCAGACCCTCTGACCTCCTCCACCTCCAGACCCTCTGACCTCCTCCAGACCCTCTGACCTCCTCCTCCAGACCCTCTGACCTCCTCCTCCAGACCCTCTGACCTCCTCCTCCATCAGACCCTCTGACCTCCTCCTCCTCCATCAGCCCCTCTGACCTCCTCCTCCTCAGACCCTCTGACCTCCTCCACCTCAGATCCTCTGACCTCCTCCACCATCCAGACCCTCTGACCTCCTCCTCCTCCATCAGACCCTCTGACCTCCTCCACCTCCAGACCCTCTGACCTCCTCCACCTCCAGACCCTCTGACCTCCTCCACCTCCAGACCCTCTGACCTCCTCCTCCAGACCCTCTGACCTCCTCCTCCAGACCCTCTGACCTCCTCCTCCAGACCCTCTGACCTCCTCCTCCAGACCCTCTGACCTCCTCCTCCATCAGACCCTCTGACCTCCTCCACCATCAGATCCTCTGACCTCCTCCACCATCAGACCCTCTGACCTCCTCCAGACCCTCTGACCTCCTCCTCCAGACCCTCTGACCTCCTCCTCCAGACCCTCTGACCTCCTCCTCCAGACCCTCTGCCCTCCTCCTCCATCAGACCCTCTGACCTCCTCCTCCACCAGACCCTCTGATCTCCTCCTCCAGACCCTCTGACCTCCTCCACCAGACCCTCTGACCTCCTCCTCCAGACCCTCTGACCACCTCCTCCATCAGACCCTCTGACCTCCTCCTCCATCAGACCCTCTGACCTCCTCCTCCACCAGACCCTCTGATCTCCTCCTCCAGACCCTCTGACCTCCTCCACCAGACCCTCTGACCTCCTCCACCATCAGACCCTCTGACCTCCTCCACCATCAGACCCTCTGACCTCCTCCAGACCCTCTGACCTCCTCCTCCAGACCCTCTGACCTCCTCCTCCAGACCCTCTGACCTCCTCCTCCATCAGACCCTCTGACCTCCTCCTCCATCAGACCCTCTGACCTCCTCCTCCATCAGACCCTCTGACCTCCTCCAGACCCTCTGACCTCCTCCAGACCCTCTGACCTCCTCCTCCAGACCCTCTGACCTCCTCCTCCAGACCCTCTGACCTCCTCCTCCATCAGACCCTCTGACCTCCTCCTCCATCAGACCCTCTGACCTCCTCCACCTCCAGACCCTCTGACCTCCTCCAGACCCTCTGACCTCCTCCAGACCCTCTGACCTCCTCCTCCAGACCCTCTGACCTCCTCCTCCAGCCCCCCTGACCTCCTCCACCAGACCCTCTGACCTCCTCCACCTCCAGACCCTCTGACCTCCTCCACCTCCAGACCCTCTGACCTCCTCCTCCAGACCCTCTGACCTCCTCCAGACCCTCTGACCTCCTCCAGACCCTCTGACCTCCTCCACCAGGTGATCTAGGTTTAAGTGTCTGACCAAAGAACACAACGACAGGTGACCCAAACCGGCACCACATCCTGCTGTAAAACGCCCCCCCCGGGGCTGCTGCTGTTTTCTGTCCTACAGACTGTCACTAGTGAGGGACTGTGATGTCATGCTGAACTAGTTTTAGCTCCGTAGCGTTAGCCGCTGTTAGCTTTCAGACCATGCTGCTACAGACTCAGGTTCTGAGGTCTGAGATGGAGGAGTTTCATCCTTTAGATAATAATACAGGTCATTTTAATAACTCTGCAGGACACACATGAGTGTAATCTGCTCCGTAGTTACGTCATCTCATTAGGAAAACGTACGGTATTCCCGGTAACGATACATTAGAGCAGGATGTTTTAACCTACCTGGTGGCTTTAGTAGAGGCAGCACCAGGTTTGGTTGCTGTGGTTGTAGAACTGGGTTTCGGCGATGCAGAGGTCACCACCCTGTTCGCTGAAGCTACACACAAAAACCAAAGAGAGTAATGAGAACTTGGTCGCTGTCAAGAGGTCTACATCTCACTCTGCTCCTGTCAGACTCACCTGTGGTTTTGGGTCTAGCTCCACCAGCCTCAGCTGCAGGTCTCTTAGAAGTGCCATTCATGGGTTTTGGTTTGGTGCCATAAGTTACTGTAGCACTGGGCACAGAGGTAGTCCTGGCAGGTCCAACAGGCCTCTTATCAAGAACTTTGGTTTGGTTCTTAGCTGCTCCACCCGCTGGTCTTTTAGGAACACCTCCTGCTCCTGACACTGCTTTAGACGTAGTCGTCGTCTTCTTGGCTCCAGGTGCAGCAGCAGTGGATTTGACATCGTGCACGGTGCGGTGAGGAGCAGTTCCCATCCGGGAGTTTGAAGCCAGAGACTGCATTTTACTTCCAGCTGGTTTTGGTTTGACTTTGGGCTCTGCTGCAGCCTCTGGAGCAGCTGCTGTCGCTACATCAGGTTGAGATGGGGCTTCCTCCATTACGTTCTCCTGCAATGATGCAGCAGCTTCATCAGGCTCCGTGGTCTCCATGGTAACCCCATCCGGCTTCATCTCCTCCTAAGGTTCAGGTGTCAGCCTGACTGCTGATCGGTCTGGAGGACGGCTCCCGTCTTCAACGGACCAACACTTCAACTTCCTGTGAAAAAAAGGAAAATAATTACCCATCAGGCTTAGTGTTCAAATGTTACACTCATTTAAAAATGTTTATTTGAACTCTGCTGCGACGTTATGAGTTCATGAAAACCTGATCGTAGAATCAGGGTCGAGACAGGAGGGAGAAATCTCTAAACCGGCTCTAGACCAGCGCGCCCCGCCTGACCGGCTCTAGACCAGCGCGCCCCGCCTGACCGGCTCTAGACCAGCGCGCCCCGCCTGACCGGCTCTAGACCAGCGCGCCCCGCCTGACTGGCTCTAGACCAGCGCGCCGCGACCGGCTCTAGACCAGCGCGCCCCGCCTGACCGGCTCTAGACCAGCGCGCCGCGACCGGCTCTAGACCAGCGCGCCGCGACCGGCTCTAGACCAGCGCCCTGCCTGACTGGCTCTAGACCAGCGCGCCCCCTGACCGGCTCTAGACCAGCGCACCCTGACCGGCTCTAGACCAGCGACCCGTGACTGGCTCTAGACCAGCGCGACCTGACCGGCTCTAGACCAGCGCCCTGCCTGACTGGCTCTAGACCAGCGCACCCTGACCGGCTCTAGACCAGCGACCCGTGACTGGCTCTAGACCAGCGCGACCTGACCGGCTCTAGACCAGCGCGCCGCGACCGGCTCTAGACCAGCGCCCCGCCTGACTGGCTCTAGACCAGCGCGACCTGACCGGCTCTAGACCAGCGCGCCGCGACCAGCTCTAGACCAGTGCACCATGACCGGACTGCTTATGAAGCCAGACAAACAGGAAGGGAACAGTAAAGAAAACAAAAAAACTTGCAGCTGGAAGTTGATCCTAACATCTGGAAAGTGAAAAGGAAAGAGAGTGAGTGCCGACAGCCAGACAGAGGAGCTGAAACCAAACTAAACGTCTCATTTCTCTCTCAGATCCTCCCGTCGTCCTGTTGTTGGTCAGGAGGCTGACAGCAGTTGAGGCTAATCTTAATTTAAAGTCGATTAAATCTGTGGTGAGGAGCTGCTTAAAGAATAAAACTCAAGACGTGAATGACGAGTGAGCAGGATCACACTGCATCTAGATTACAACCTCTATAAATCACAGCTGGTTCTGCTCATCAGGAGCTTTTAGTCCTAATCTGATTCCGCCGCTTCCTCCAAGCTCACCCTAACCTTCAGATGGATGAGAGTGCACGTACACGCCCACGGCTGTAGCCACTGAGTTACAGGATTCGTTCCGTTTTATAGAGCGGCTGTAACAGTTCTAACCATCAGTTAGGGGAAGTGAGCTACAGCTAGCCTCACCTCAAACTAAGCATTCATGGCGTCCATGTTGAACAGCTGGACATTTAGACCAAGTATTTCTGATGTTGTCCCTGAAGTGACTTCTTCAGACAGAGGCCGTAAACGCAGCGTCTGACCTGGAACCAGCCACAAACTGAGCAAGAATTCTCCAACTGCTTCACTGTTGAACTACCAGAATCACACTTAGAGCCAAACGTGAGCTCTAATCCGGAGTCGGGGGGACTGGACAGTGTGACCTGGGACGTTAGGAACAGAGGTCCCAATACGCCAAGAAATATGTAGAAACACCACTAAAGTCAACAGCTGAAGTGTACGTATACTACTGTAGTGATTCTGGAACAAGCAGGACAGGATCAGAGCAAGAACCCAGTCCAGACCCCAGGTCCTGTACCGCCCTAAGAACCGAGACCCGTTTGGAGGAGGTGGTCTTGGTTTGTTTATAGCGTGAACCTGATCTGACCTCATTTTGAATCGATGCTCCTCCACTCGTCCTCCTCCTGTATTTACAGGTTGAGGCGACATTCGGCAGAAGACCCGGACCTGGTACTTCATTACCATCCAGGTCTTTCAGATCATTCACAGAACTTGTTAAATGAAGTGAAACAGGAAACATGAAGGTATCCTGCTGCTTCTTATGTAATGATTATAGGGAGAATTACACATTACATAAGGGACTACATAATCCTAATCTGTGGGAAAGGGTCTGCTCCTCCAACATGTACAAAGATTTTAATATCGATTCAGAACAACTGATTATTCTCCAGATAATAAAACTTCATTAGCAGAGGGTAGAACTGGTAAAACCTCAGTATTTCTACACGTTACCACCAGGACATTCTAAGTGACGGGACCAACCACTTTGGTTTAGAAGTCTCTACAACCATCACAGAGACGCTGTTGTAGGTCTCGTTTAGCCAGTGGGCCTAGTACGAATCCCAGGAGAGACGAGCATCGCTCCTCATGTGATGCACGCCTTCCAGGTAAAAGCACCATCAGACCAGCTGACGCTGTTGACGCACGGACGGGGAATCAGCGGATCATTAGAATCCTCTCCAACCAGGAGCACGCAGATCAGTTTCAAATCTTTACGTTCACACAAGCAGCGTTTCCTCATGGCGTCCGTGGTAGGCGTGCACGTATAGACCGAGATAGGCGCGCTGGACTGAGGTATGTGGACACCGAGCCCCCTTTTCCTGTAGCTACAGAAGAGGCCATTTTGCTCCATCAGCATCTCTCACCACCACCACAACAACGTGATTAACCCAGAGGTGGGATTGGACCGCCGACCCTCCCATACCCAGACAGCCCCACGGCGTCCCAGGAAACACAAACATTGCTCCTAGAACTCAGACAAAAGCAATCCTCCTCAGCTGTTTGTGTTTAGGTGATCTTGTAAAATAAGAGCCGGAGCTGAGAGCGTTAGCATCTCACTGCTAACACATTTATGGTCTCGTGTCACTAAATCTCAGACGTCTTCAGTCTCTCCCTCTAAACGTCGAGGTAGTGGTCTGATAGGCCGTCTGATGAAACGGGTCGCCTCTAATTCTTAGTTTAATACAAGCAGGGGGATTTGGCAGTGCTGGGAGCTCGGGGGGGGGGGGGGGGGGGGGG
>SSNR01000195.1:1227395-1240385 GCA_006937965.1 Callopanchax toddi
CCCCCCCCCCCCCCCCCCCCACACACACACACACACACACACACACACACACACAGGTCGGTTAGCCATAAGGCCCGGTTCACGGAACAATAGTGATAAACGCCGGAGGGAGAGTCCGTCCGTTAAAGCCTCCTGAGAGAGGAGGAGAGGGAGGACCACTCCTCACCAGACAGGACGGACGGAGCTCCGTCTCTCCGCGTTTTACCGTTAAAACAGCGACGAGTCGTGACTGAATTGAGCTAGAAGCGGTAAAGAGTCCGTTACCTCCCAGACCGAAGACTCGGCTCCTCTCGGCTCCAGGAGGTGAAGCAGCTCCTTCCGTCTCCTCTCAAGTCGCGGATTCAACCAAACTAACAATGGAGGCGGCGCGCGTTCATATACGAGCACACCTCCGCGTGTCCGCGCCTCCGAAGGGCGGGAGGGGGTGGAGCCGCCCAATCAGAGCGCGAGGCTGGTGGTTCTGACGTCACAGTGAGCTAAAATTCGGCTTATTGATTGGTGAGGCCGATCCTCCAGCGAAGCAATGACGTCATTTTCCCTGAACCTTTTGGATCTCGGGGTCCATCATGGCGGCTACGGTGGCGCACAGGGGACAGTTTTAGTCAGAACGGCTCTGCTGCTGATTCAGAGGATTTATTATGTTTTAAAAACGGAATCTCTTACTTTAGGTTGGTTCTGCTTCAGCAGGTTACAGTCCTCCTCACAACAACCAGACTTTTAAACTTTGTTAATAAAAAAACCTCAAAAACAGCTCATGAACTCCCTTTGGGTTTCTGAGGGACAAAACACCTCCTATTCTCAGAGGTAAACTTCTCAACACTGTTAGAAAAACAGCAGGTGTTCACTTATTATCAGGACTTATATTCCATTTTGTTTTTATTTATTTTAATATTACTATTTTCTTTTTAAAGGGGCAGATATTGAGTTTTTCTCTTCTTTCTGTTCCTTTTCATTCTTGGTTATGTTTATTTGCATTTTTGTGTTCTTTATTTTTTGTTTTGTTTTTACTGAATGAAATAAATTTTTGAAATTGAATTTAAAATTAACTTTAACCATTTAAAGGTCACTTCACCATAAATATTAGAACCATTTAATAAAAAAAATGAGTGATTTCCCTTAAACCTGGTTGTGTCTGGATGGAGGACAGTGATCTGAACCAGTCTTGGACATGTGGAGGATTTAATGACACAGATTCTAAAATAAAAAAAACCTTCCTGAAATAAAAACCCAGCCACTCTACATTAGTTTTAATAAAAATACCTGGGGTTTTTCATAAACAATAAGGTCATCAGACTGACGTTTAAAGGCTCCAAATCCTCAGATGATTGAAGGTTTGGTCGTTTTTGAGCAGAACTGAAACAGATCTATGTTAAAAGAGACTTAAGGGTCTGAGGTAGGGGTCCTAATGAAGGTAAAGGTTTAGAGAACACCTCTACGCTCTGGTTCAGGCTGTGGGAACAATCAGCTGATCCTTCATCAGAAGGTTCAGGACTCACCTGGACTCACGGCCTGGTGGAGAGCTGGCCTTTGATGGTCACATCGTCAGACTGATTAAACTCATTCTTAGGATTAACCCTAACCATAGTAGCCAGTGAGAGAACTGGTTCCTCCCTGTAATGGATGATGAGGACATTTTTATGAGTTTGCTGCTTCTTCATCATTTAAAGAGTCCAGGGACCCTAACAGATCTCTGGTGCATTGTGGGGGTTTATAAACATTCTGATTTTTCTACCTTTAACCAAACCAGAGACACCAGGAGCAGCACACAGAGGAGACTCTGTTCTTTACTGGTTGTCTGTCTGTGTAGTTGAACCCAGCTCCTCTCCTATGGTACAGGGCCACAGGGGATGAGCATGAATGGTTTTTGTTAGAATGTTGATTCTTTGAGCTGCAGCTGCAGACCTCACAACAGAAACAAGATAGAAACAGTGACAGTCTGATGGACACAAACTGCTGTTCTATCCAGTAAAACCCAGGAACAGAAGGGAGAGGCTGCAGGATGATCAGGGCTCATCAGCACGTGCACACACTCTGAGAGGTTCTGCTGCCTTTACAGGATTCTGACAGCAGTCTGTCACCCTGAGCCAGAGGGAGGGTCGCAGACTTCCTCTTCATCACCAGTTCAGCTGGAAATCTGAGTCTTAAATACATTTAGAGGCTCAGCTGGCGCTTGAAGCAGAGAGACGTCCTCCATATTTGGCTGTCTCTTTGATGGAGTCTGGTCACCACGCCCCAGAGCCGATAGATCCTTCAGTTCAGATCATGTTGTTCCACAGGGTGTGTCCGAGCAGCAGGCTCTGGGACGACTGGTCCTCCAGATCTAGTCCCACAACGTGATGGAGCCACAGCGAACAGACTCAGGGAAACCTACAGTTTTATAAATCAGTGCTTCTGATGGAGCTGCTTCGATGATCTGACGTCTCACAGTCACAACACATCAACTGATGTGAACAAAGACCTGACGATAGCACGCCGAGACACAAGATCAGCTCCTTCCTTTAAAACCAATAAACACGCTGCAGGACACTTTATTCTACAAAGATAAAGTACGTGATGCATTATGAACATCTCCCACCAGGCAGGAGCACAGCAATACATAATGCATGATGTTAATAGGCTAAGTGGGTAGAACCTCAGCTGCCAAGAACACAGGAAATGAGGTAATCACATCAACCAGGCCCAGAAGATCCAGGATGTAACCCCGCCTCTCTCCTCTTCATAACTCAGAATCCCTCTAGTGGCAGCTCAGCAGAACTGCACCAGGTATGAGCTCAGTGATGAAGCAGGAAGTGATGTTTAAATATTAAAGACAACCCAGAAACATCAGCAGTTTGATCATTTACTGTACAGGATGCAAGAGGACAACTCAAGTTCTGAACGTCTGTCAGAAAAGTTCACAATCAAACTGAAGCCGTTACATCCTGGTGAAACAAGATCATTAAAACATGCATCCATGACCCAAAGGTAAAGACACTAATACACTTGGCACATTTATGATTCGAGTCCAACATTTAGCTTAAAACGTGACGCCGTACGTGGAGCCGAGTCCAACATCAAACCTCTTTGTTCTTGGAGCTGAAATCCTCTCAGCAGACATCTGTCCAGGCGTCCACTCTGAGGGTTCTCTCTGCTGTGCGTCTCGTACAAGACAAAATACAAGATTCACGCTTTCAAAGGACAAAAATAAGGAAAAGACAAGAGTTCGTAACAACTAAAGAAACCCTTCAGGGACAGAGTGTCTTCTATTTGTGCTGCAGGTCGTCTAACGTCTGACCTTAGCTTCAACCCGTCGGCCTCCTGAGGACAGTCGTCACTAAAGGGCTGGTTTGGAGAGCAGGGAGTCTCTCCTTAAAGCAGCGTCACAGTTCACCCCCCCACCCCGGGTCTAGACCCTCTGGTGCTCTCATCAGTCCTTCTACTGGGTTTAGAACTCAAAGTCATTTTAAAAGATTGAAATCAGTAAAAATGATATAAAATATGAAACACTGTAAAATGAAAGGCTATAAAACAGTCAGTCCAGTGGAGTCCAGGTTCTTCACCCCTCGGTCTGGTCCCAGCAGGACGTGCAGCTCACCGCTGTGCACCATCACACACACACAGACTAGAACACTGCGTTTGGTTCAAAAAACAACAGAAACCTGCTCTGTCCTCGTGTCTGAACTCAGAGAGCAGGAAGAAGAAGACTGGAGCTGCTGGGACCCCCTCAGAGCTGACCTTTGACCCTGACAGAACACCTGCAGTGTGCAGCACTGGTCAGCAGGGGGGGCCAGTGAGGCATGTAGGAGGCCAGCCCTCAGTTCACCAGCAGGACGTCTTCATAGGTCGTCGTTCTGGGAGAAGGGAAGAAACGAAGAAGAGTCAGACTCTTAGAGGGGTCAGACCTCAGGGGTCAGGTAGCCCTAAACCCTAAACCCTGACCCACGACATCATGGGTTAGGTAACCCTAAACCCTAACCCACGACATCATGGGTTAGGTAACCCTAAACCCTAATCCACGACATCATGAGTTAGGTAACCCTAAACCCTAAACCACGACATCATGGGTTAGGTAGCCCTAAACCCTGACCCACGACATCATGGGTTAGGTAACCCTAAACCCTAAACCACGACATCATGGGTTAGGTAACCCTAAACCCTAACCCACGACATCATGGGTTAGGTAACCCTAAACCCTAACCCACAACATCATGGGTTAGGTAGCCCTAAACCCTAAACCACGACATCATGGGTTAGGTAACCCTAAACCCTAACCCACGACATCATGGGTTAGGTAACCCTAAACCCTAACCCACAACATCATGGGTTAGGTAACCCTAAACCCTAACCCTGACCCACGACATCATGGGTTAGGTAACCCTAAACCCTAACCCACGACATCATGGGTTAGGTAACCCTAAACCCTAACCCACGACATCATGGGTTAGGTAGCCCTAAACCCTAACCCACGACATCATGGGTTAGGTAACCCTAAACCCTAACCCACGACATCATGGGTTAGGTAGCCCTAAACCCTAAACCACGGCATCATGGGTTAGGTAACCCTAAACCCTAACCCACGACATCATGGGTTAGGTAACCCTAAACCCTAACCCACGACATCATGGGTTAGGTAGCCCTAAACCCTAACCCACGACATCATGGGTTAGGTAACCCTAAACCCTAACCCACGACATCATGAGTTAGGTAACCCTAAACCCTAAACCACGACATCATGAGTTAGGTAACCCTAAACCCTAACCCACGACATCATGAGTTAGGTAACCCTAAACCCTAACCCACGACATCATGAGTTAGGTAACCCTAAACCCTAACCCATGACATCATGGGTTAGGTAACCCTAAACCCTAACCCATGACATCATGGGTTAGGTAGCCCTAAACCCTAACCCATGACATCATGGGTTAGGTAACCCTAAACCCTAACCCATGACATCATGGGTTAGGTAACCCTAAACCCTAACCCATGACATCATGGGTTAGGTAGCCCTAAACCCTAACCCATGACATCATGGGTTAGGTAACCCTAAACCCTAACCCATGACATCATGGGTTAGGTAGCCCTAAACCCTAACCCATGACATCATGGGTTAGGTAACCCTAAACCCTAACCCATGACATCATGGGTTAGGTAGCCCTAAACCCTAACCCATGACATCATGGGTTAGGTAACCCTAAACCCTAACCCACGACATCAAACAAAGCCGTTTAATGTAGATCTGGTCCTGCATCAGCTCAAACAGACTTCTGACTGTCCAGTAAACTACAACTCCTCCTGATCACTGGGTCTGAAGGCAGCTCCCTCAGAACCTCCTAAGGAACCAGACTCTTCTAGGTTCTAAGAAGACAAACACACAAATCACAAGTTAGAAAACTAATGTCCTGTTCCCACGGCAACTACAACTAAAGAGTGGGGGACTTGATTTAGTGCAGCTTACTGACAAGTCTGCTCAGTGATTCAGATTTTTAAAAATGTGACAGACTCCAAACCAGCTGAAGCAGTGATGTAGCTGTAAGGTCTAGAGTTCTACTCCCCAAAGCGCTGTATCAGTCACTAGTTGACCTAAACTAGTGAACCTGTAGTCTGTAGGAGCAGAGAACCCATGAACACTGTTCAGGAGCATGAGGTCCACTCTCACCTGTCACAGCAGCAGAAAAAGGAGCAGGGAGACGTCTCCAGGACTCTGAACTTCCCTGAGTTTGGAGCGTCGGTACACTCTGCTATGAAGGCGTGCAGGTCTGTGATGTGGATGGGTTCGTGGGTTTGATTCTGTGGAAATCATTGAGAACACGCCTCTGTCATGTAGATCAACACCACTCCTCCCTCTCTAGAGACCTAACCTGCAGCATCACATATAGATACCTCTCTCCATGACCATAAACTGGTTAAAGTGTTTGGGTTGTGACTCCCACCTTGATGCTCTCATAAGCTCCTGTGATAAGAGCGATGAACAGAGACAGCACCATGTAGATGAAGAGGGAGATGAAGGTGTAAAGGTAGAGCTGGCTGAAGAGCCACACCAGAGGACTGCTCTCCTGCATCTCCGAGAACGTCACAAACATGTCGTCTCCGTTGATGAGCGAGAACAGGCACTCCGACACCGACGACAGGGAGCGGAACTGCAACCAGCCAGAACACACTCAGGGGTCGCCATGACAACAGACACAATCTGATGATTTGTATACTGTGGTTTATGTTCTGTCAATCTGTAGATTTTATGTCTATTGGACTGAATAACAACCAGCAAACAGCCTGACAGCAGTCCGACGTCGGGGAGGAGACGTGGGACGTGTAAAAATGTGTAAAAGCTATTTCTCCAAAGTGAGGCTATTCAGGAGGCTACCTGCCACGGTAGATTGTTACCATTTATAACCTGCTTTAAAATGGACAAAAGGTCTCACATGAAGCATCAGCTGAGGTAACCTCAGTGACACCACTTCCTACCAATCACAGAGAGGTTTACAGGGTCCCACCTTCACGTGGTACGGTCCCAGAACGATCCAGCCACAGAAGCAGTAGCCCAGATAGATGACGGCTACGCAGCAGCAGAAACGAATCACGTTGGGGAACGCCGCTCGAAGCGTGATGATGAGGATCTGCAGCATGGACGACACAGAGAGGGAGGAGCTAAATGTTCACAGGTTCATCATGGCGTCTTTACCAACAACAACCTAGCTCAGGTCACTTCTTATTCACCTGT
This sequence comes from Callopanchax toddi, assembly GCA_006937965.1. Lineage (NCBI taxonomy): Eukaryota > Metazoa > Chordata > Actinopteri > Cyprinodontiformes > Nothobranchiidae > Callopanchax > Callopanchax toddi. The sequence goes on from SSNR01000195.1 coordinate 1,234,093, forward strand.
TCTTGACACCTGCACTGCTGGCAGCCATCTTCATCAGAAGGAGGTGTAAAGACGGGCCATGCCTCCACCTGTGAGCCTTCTGATGAAGACCGCATCAGCAGTCTTCATCAGAAGGAGGTGTAAAGACAGGCCACGCCTCCACCTGTGAGCCTTCTGATGAAGACCGCATCAGCAGTCTTCATCAGAAGGAGGTGTAAAGACAGGCCACGCCTCCACCTGTGAGCCTTCTGATGAAGACCGCATCAGCAGTCTTCATCAGAAGGAGGTGTAAAGACGGGCCACGCCTCCACCTGTGAGCCTTCTGATGAAGACTGCATCAGCAGTCGACCTGTCAGGAGAAATGTGAACCAGAACCTAGAAGACCCTGTCCCCTCCCTCTCATCAGCTAAAGGCGACCTGTGTCAACACAGCGGGGACTTACATTGTACTTTTGGAAAAAGGTGAGGTAGCGGATGACCCCCACCCACACCAAGAGAGTGGAGGTCCCCAACAGGATGCCACAGAGGTCATAGGATGACATCGTCTGCAGGAGAAAACAAACAGGAAGTGATCCTTTGATATGAACACCACTCAGCAGCCATACAGGAGTCTGGTCCGGTCTCACTCTGATCCTCTCCCTATCCACAAACACGCTTTTACACAACAACAGAACAACTAGACTGTAAGACCAGGACCTGAAGTCTGGATTTACTGATAGTCAATAGGGGGCGCCGTCCCACCAGTCTCACAGGAAGAGGAAGAAGATTAGAATCACTAAATAGTTTAAAAAAAACATGAACATTAAACTAAACGATCTACCCACTAAACATAGATACTGGGTTTAATCTGGTTTAGGTCTAGTTTTAAATGTTCTCTCACTCTTTTACCAGACTGATGTACTTCCTGTTTCTTTGGGGTCTTCTGTTCATGTTTCAGGCGCACAAACCTTTACCATAGACCTACACTAGAACTGGTGCACTGGAACCCCCTTCAATACAAAGTCTAGGAGAGCCCTGGGTCTCCTGAAGCGAGCAGGAGGCCAGAGTCTCAGCTCAGATCAGGACGATGACCCAGAAGCTCTAAGTAGCTCCTGGAGTTTTTATCATGGAGGAAGCTAAATGATATTTATTCTGAGAATCCTTTCTGACAGCTTGTGATGACCCAGCTGCTTGATTCATGTGTCCTGATTTAATCAACTCCATGGTGAGTGACTTTGTTTGTTTGTATTAACAATGTGTCACTGAGTTCCTCCAGTCATAAACACCTATGAGCTAATGGCTAGGGCTAACTAGCTCTGTCCTGATAAGAGATTTTATTCATTAAACAGGTCTTTGTTATTGTTGTTGCCGAATGTTAGAGGAACACTGATAATGTTGAATGAATACTTTGGTTCATGTAGTTTAACCAGTTTTGAGGAGTTTTTTGTTACTTTTCCTTAAAACGCACGGCGCTCTATGGGAGTTTTGTATGAGTGTCCTAAAATCGTATTTTACCTTATTTTGATGAACATATCAGTGGATTTGACTTTATTTTGTTGTTTATTCACTTCAGTAGTTGAGCTGATTGTCATGACTTGCTTGGTTAGTGGTTGTTGTCTGAATCGTAACATTAATGATCTGACTGTTAGTTAGAGATGGATTGATGTGTTTGTGGTGTCAGTAGGAAGCTGGTTGTGAATATTAAGTTGTGTTTCTGACCTTGTGGAGGTCAGGTTAGTTTTTCCTTCTGTTGTGACCACATTGTGGTTGTTTTTATTTTTATTTGTATCTGATTATATTTATATTATTCTAAGGTCTCCTCATGACAGCGGAGCTGTCAGCTGATCACCACCTGGTGGTGAGCTGGATCAGTTGGCAGACCTGGTAGACCCAAACGTATAGTGAGGGTCTGCTGGGAACGCCTGGCAGAAGAGCCTGTCAAGATGGTCTTCAACTCCCACCTCCGGCAGAGCTTCGACCGCGTCCCGAGAGCAGTGGGGGACATTGAGTCCGAATGGGCCTTGTTCCGCTCTGCGATTGTTGAGGCGGCTGTTGCTAGCTGTGGTCGCAAGGTAGCCGGTGCCAGTCGTGGCGGTAACCCCCGTACCCGCTGGTGGACACCAGAGGTTAGGGGAGCCGTCAGGCTGAAGAAGGAGGCCTACAGGGCGTGGCTGGTCTGTGGGTCTCCAGAGGCAGCAGACAGGTACCGGCGGGCCAAGCGAAGTGCAGCAGTGGCAGTTGCCGAGGCAAAATCTCGGGCGTGGGAGGAGTTTGGCGAGGCCATGGAAAAAGACTATCGGTCGGCTCCAAAGAGGTTCTGGCAAACCGTCCGGCGCCTCAGGGGAGGAAGGCAGCAACTCGCTCACACTGTTTACAGTGGGGACGGGGAGCTGCTGACGTCAACTGGGGCTATAGTCGGGCGGTGGAAGGAATACTTTGAGGAGCTCCTCAATCCCACCAACACGCATTCCGAGGAGGAACCAGAGCTGGGAGACCTGGGGACGGACTGTCCAATCTCTGGGGCAGAAGTCTCTGAGGTAGTCAAACAACTACGCAGCAGCGGAGCCCCGGGGGTGGATGAGATCCGACCTGGGTATCTGAAAGCTATGGATGTTGTAGGACTGTCATGGCTGACACGTCTCTGCAACATTGCGTGGTCATCGGGGGCAGTCCCTGTTGAGTGGCAGACCGGGGTGGTGGTTCCCATTTTTAAGAAGGGGGACCAGAGGGTGTGTTCCAACTACAGGGGGATCACACTCCTCAGCCTCCCTGGAAAGGTCTACTCCAGGGTCCTGGAGAGGAGGGTCCGGTCGATGGTTGAACCTCAGATAGAAGAGGAGCAATGTGGTTTTGGTCCTGGAACTGTGGACCAGCTCTTTACCCTCGCTAGGGTGATGGAGGGGTCATGGGAGTTTTCCCAACCAATCCACATGTGTTTAGTGGATTTGGAGAAGGCTTATGACCGTGTCCCCAGGGGCACCCTGTGGGGGGCGCTCCAGGAGTACGGGGTTGATGGTCTGTTGTTAAGGGCCATTCAGTCCCTGTACCAGAGGAGTGTGAGTCTGGTCCTCAGAGCCGGCAGTAAGTCAGACCTGTTCCCAGTGAGGGTTGGACTCCTCCAGGGCTGCCCTTTGTCACCGGTCCTGTTCAGAACCTTTATGGACAGGATTTCTAGGAGCAGCCGTGGTGTGGAGGGGGTGGAGTTTGGTGACAGGAGAATCTCGTCTCTGCTTTTTGCGGATGATGTGGTCCTCCTAGCTTCATCAGGCTCTGACCTACAGCTCTTACTGGGGAGGTTCGCAGCCGAGTGTGAAGCGGCTGGGATGAGGATCAGCACCTCCAAGTCTGAGGCCATGGTTCTCGGTCGGAAAAGGGTGGCTTGCCAAGTCCAGGTTGGGAGAGAGGTCCTGCCTCAAGTGGAGGAGTTCAAGTATCTCGGGGTCTTGTTCACGAGTGAGGGAAGGAGGGAGATCGACAGGCGGATTGGGGCAGCGTCTGCAGTGATGGACGCTGAACCGGTCTGTTGTGGTGAAGAAGGAGCTGAGCCAGAAAGCAAGGCTCTCGATTTACCGGTCGGTCTACGTCCCAATCCTCACCTGGTCATGAGCTTTGGGTAATGACCGAAAGAACGAGATCGCGGATACAAGCGGCCGAAATGAGTTTCCTCCGCAGGGTGGCCGGGCTCAGCCTTAGGGATAGGGTAAGAAGCTCGGACATCCGGGAGAGACTCGGAGTAGAACCGCTGCTCCTCCATATCGAAAGGAGCCAGTTGAGGTGGTTTGGGCATCTGGTAAGGATGCCTCCTGGACGCCTCCCTCGGGAGGTGTTCTGGGCATGTCCTGCCGGCAGGAGGCCCCCAGGTCGACCCAGGACAAGCTGGAGGAAATACATCTTCAGTCTGGCCTGGGAACACCTGGGCGTCCCAGCTGAGGAGCTGGTGGACTTGGTCGGGGAGAAGGTGGCCTGGGCTGCCCGACTTGGAATGCTGCCCCCGCGACCCGGACCCGGATAAGCGGAAGAAGGCGAGGCGAGGCGAGGTCTCCTCATGAAGACTTTATGATTTCTTTACTGTTTGATGTGTAGAATTAGACCTAACAGCTCCACATTGTTAGAGAACTGGTGGGAGGGATTTTTACCAGAAAATTATAAATATTTAGCTTCATTCTCTGCTCTAGTGGTGAGATGTGGGTTTTGAAAACTGACTTGTAAAAATACGCCCCACCAAAACCAAATGTCACCAGCTGTCTCTGCAGATGAACATCAGTAACCTCTAGTGTATAAACTCTACAGCGACGAGGGGATTCAGACCTTTGATTCAATGCCGATCTTGATGAAGCTGCCTGTGATGGTGAAGATGTCGCTGATGATGAGGAGGATGAACCAGCCGTTAATGAATTCAAGGCGGTCTGCCCAGCACACTTTACGATCCAGAGTCTCCCTGAAGTACTGAACAAACTCCTGGACAACAGGTCAAAGAGGACAACCGTCAGGACATTTACTGAACACACACACACACACACACACACACACACCTGCTGCAGGATGATGCCTCGTAGGATGGAGCGTCCACACAGCAGCAGAGACAGCACACACAGCAGAGCCACCGCCACGTCAAACGCTACACGCGTGTAGTTCTCAGCTGGGGGTCAAAGGTTAAACATGAGCTTCCATGGTATTTTAGCTACTGATGTGTTTCACTATCAGCAGGTAACAGGACATTAGGAGCATCCATCAGAGAGGATCATGGGAAAAAGACAGTTCACGTTATTAAAACATAATCTCAAGTGTGCAAAAATACACAACAGATGTCATCATTCAGACAGAACTACTGAGAGCTAAAGGAGCCTCTACTACAAGCTGTTCATCAGAGAGCGGACCTAGATGTTCGTTCTGCCTGGTTCTTGTTTAAAAGACGACGACATGGTTGTGTTTGTGTCCACTTTAGGGTTAGACTTAGAGGTTATAGATCTGTTTGTAGATGTAGATGACTGTAGATGAGACGCCTCACCGTGTCCAGAGACACTCGGGTCTCTACACTCCTTTATTGTTGCCTGGTTCTCCAACCAGATCTTCACCTTGCCACTGTGAGCCTTGTTGTCCAGAACAATCTAGAAGAAGGAGAACATCGTATCGTTTACCAACGTATTCAGAGGTTAAATAAAACGTATTAGTGTTGGTGCTTCTGTTAGCCCTGGTAATGAGAGGGTTAGGATCTGGACTCTGGGACGGTTGATGGTTGATCCTCTCCTCTTTCACAGCCTGAGCCTCATCCACTCCACTATTGTAAAGAGTCCCTGCTATCAGCCAGGGGAGTGTATTGATGGGAAACCTGGTTGTTTTTATTTCCGAGCACATGACGCCTCTGAACTTTGACCCGACTGAAAACAGGATCATGAGACTGTGGCGGCGCCAATAAAGGTCATCAGAGTCATTCTGAAGTAGCGTTACGTTAGCCATTAACTCCCACCAGTGACATCACTCATAGTGAGCAGAGTCTGTAGAAACAGGAAGTCCTCCTCTGACCAGAGCAAACAGCACAGAGGTAAACGCTAAAAATGAACAGCATCACCTGCTCTGCTGCTCCGATGGGAGTTAGACACATTCTGTTTTATATTTCAGCCAAAAGTCGTATTCATAAAGCCTGCTGGATGAGGTCATAAATAACCTAAAACTAAGTGAACTGTTCCTTTATTTCACCATCAAATCAAAGGTGGACTGTTAAAATCCAGAGCTTCAGTCAGGAGTTAGACCACATCAGGGGTTAGACCACATCAGGGGTTAGACCACATCAGGAGTCAGACCACATCAGGGGTTAGACCACATCAGGAGTCAGACCACATCAGGGGTTAGACCACATCAGGGGTCAGACCACATCAGGAGTCAGACCACATCAGGAGTTAGACCACATCAGGGGTCAGACCACATCAGGGGTTAGACCACATCAGGGGTTAGACCACATCAGGGGTTAGACCACATCAGGGGTTAGACCACATCAGGAGTCAGACCACATCAGGGGTTAGACCACATCAGGGGTCAGACCACATCAGGGGTTAGACCACATCAGGAGTCAGACCACATCAGGAGTTAGACCACATCTGGGGTCAGACCACATCAGGAGTCAGACCACATCAGGGGTCAGACCACATCAGGGGTCAGACCACATCAGGAGTCAGACCACATCAGGGGTTAGACCACATCAGGGGTCAGACCACATCAGGGGTCAGACCACATCTGGGGTCAGACCACATCAGGAGTTAGACCACATCAGGAGTTAGACCACATCAGGAGTTAGACCACATCAGGGGTTAGACCACATCAGGGGTTAGACCACATCAG
>SSNR01000195.1:1245234-1280234 GCA_006937965.1 Callopanchax toddi
CTACTGGGCACTGCCCCCTACTGGACACTGCCCCCTACTGGGCACTGCCCCCTACTGGGCACTGCCCCCTACTGGACACCGCCCCCTACTGGACACTGCCCCCTACTGGACACTGTCCTCTACTGGGCACTGCCCCCTGCTGGACACTGTCCTCTACTGGGCACTGCCCCCTACTGGACACTGTCCTCTACTGGGCACTGCCCCCTACTGGACACTGTCCACTACTGGGCACTGCCCCCTACTGGACACTGTCCTCTACTGGGCACTGCCCCCTACTGGACACTGCCCCCTACTGGACACTGCCCCCTACTGGACACTGCCCCCTACTGGACACGACCCCCTACTGCAGCAGAAGCGTCAGGCTGCCAAATCAGGAGAAACCCAGCAGAACCGGAAGGCGGCGCTTTCTTCTGATCTCTGAGTTGCTCGTTAGGAAATAATTACAGCGTATTTTGAGTTCTAATGGTGCAACGCTGATCTAGAGGCATCAAAGATTACACCTGTTTAATATAAAGTCATTTAAATATGGAGTCACAGGCACTTTTATGGAGGACGGACCCTGCCAAAACGGACAATAAATAAATGAATAAATATATAAGGAAATAAATAAATTAATGAATTAATGTGGAAATACATTTGGAAAAAAGATAAATAAATGTGAAAAATAATTTGGAAATAAATAAGTAAATAAATCTATTATGCAATAAATGTATTTATTTATTCTTTTATTCATTTATTCTTTTATTTATTTATTCTTTTATTCATTTATTATTTTATTCATTTCTTATTTTATTCATTTATTCTTTTATTCATTTATTCTTTTATTTATTTATTCATTCATTTATTCTTTTATTATTTTATGCATTTATTTATTTATTCTTTTATTTATTTATTCTTTTACTTATTTATTTATTCTTTTATTTATTTATTTATTCTTTTACTTATTTATTTATTCTTTTATTTATTTACTTATTCATTTATTCTTTTACTTATTTATTTATTCTTTTATTTATTTACTTATTCATTTATTCTTTTACTTATTTATTTATTCTTTTATTTATTTACTTATTCATTTATTCTTTTATTTTTACTTTTCTTTTATTTATTTACTTATTCATTTATTCTTTTATTTCCACTTTTCCTTTTACTTTCCCTCTTCAAGTGTATGTTAATGAGGAGGCTGTTCCTGCCACACCGTTTTTCTAGCTGACAAATCAGGGTTTAGACCTGAGGCAGGAACAGCCTCCTCATTAACATACACTTGAAGAGGGAAAGTAAAAGGAAAAGTGGAAATAAATGAATAAATGAATAAGTAAATAAATAAAAGAATAAATAAGTAAAAGAATAAATGAATAAGTAAATAAATAAAAGAATAAATAAATAAGTAAAAGAATAAATAAATAAATAAATAAAAGAATAAATAAATAAGCCTGCGATGGACTGGCGACCTGTCCAGGGTGTCCCCCGCCTCTCGCCCCTTGACCGCTGGAGATAGGCACCAGCTCCCCCGCGACCCTCTGTGGAGGATTAAGCGGCTACAGAAAATGGATGGATGGATGGAATAAATAAATAAGTAAAAGAATAAATAAATAAGTAAAAGAATAAATAAATAAATGCATAAAAGAATAAATGAATGAATAAATAAATAAAAGAATAAATGAATAAAAGAATAAATGAATAAAATAAGAAATGAATAAAATAATAAATGAATAAAAGAATAAATAAATAAAAGAATAAATGAATAAAAGAATAAATGAATAAAAGAATAAATAAATACATTTATTGCATAATAGATTTATTTACTTATTTATTTCCAAATTATTTTTCACATTTATTTATCTTTTTCCAAATGTATTTCCACATTAATTCATTAATTTATTTATTTCCTTATATATTTATTCATTTATTTATTGTCCGTTTTGGCAGGGTCCGTCCTCCATACACTTTAAGAAGATAAATAATGGATTAAATATTAATATTAATTATTTATTTATTCAAATCCATTTCACTTTTGCTATGACTCAGTGTTTAAATAAACTAAAAATCTGATTTGAAATTGTGTTAAAATTTGAAAAGCAGTGAACTTTACCTGGCCTGGCTGCAGCTCTCTGGGTGCTGAGCAGCTCTAAAGCTCTAATGTTTAAACTTTATGGATGTATGAATAACCCCGAGGCTGGTCCACCACAGAACACCTCAAATCCTGTAAACATCCTGTCCGTCTCGTCTTAGTGTCATGTAGGTTAAGCTGTCCCTGAAGGAGACGAGCTCTTTGAACAGCTGGTTGGAGGACCAGGCTGACTGGGGGTCTCAGATGGAGCTGAACACCAGACGGCTCCATCAGCTGTGGCGAGTTCGTACCTCAGACTCACCGTTATGTGGAAAGTGTAGCAGTCAGGGATCTCGTTGTTGATGATCGTCTGAATGTTGATCGCCTTCAGCTGGAACTGTATGGTAACATTAATCAACCTGAAGAAGAAAAGGACAAAAGGAGTTGTTTATGACGAAGTCTCCAGAAACACCTGAGGCTGAACAAAAAGGTGTTTAGTTTTTCAAACCGACACTCGATGAGTCAGCCTGAGTTTGATAAGTGACATCAGAGACAGAACCTCAGAGAGAACCCGTCAACACAGGCCAGACCAAGAGGCTGGAACCGGAACCATGTGGAACCAGAACCAGAACCATGTGGAACCAGAACCAGAACCAGAACCATGTGGAACCAGAACCAGAACCATGTGGAACCAGAACCAGAACCATGTGGAACCAGAACCAGAACCAGAACCATGTGGAACCAGAACCAGAACCATGTGGAACCAGAACCATGTGGAACCAGAACCAGAACCATGTGGAACCAGAACCATGTGGAACCAGAACCATGTGGAACCAGAACCAGAACCATGTGGAACCAGAACCATGTGGAACCAGAACCATGTGGAACCAGAACCATGTGGAACAGGACCAGAACCATGTGGAACCAGAACCATGTGGAACCAGAACCAGAACCATGTGGAACCAGAACCAGAACCATGTGGAACCAGAACCATGTGGAACCAGAACCAGAACCATGTGGAACCAGAACCAGAACCATAACGAACCAGAACCAGAACCAGAACCATGTGGAACCAGAACCAGAACCAAAACCATGTGGAACCAGAACCATGTGGAACCAGAACCAGAACCATGTGGAACCAGAACCAGAACCATGTGGAACCAGAACCATGTGGAACCAGAACCAGAACCAGAACCATGTGGAACCAGAACCAGAACCATGTGGAACCAGAACCATGTGGAACCAGAACCAGAACCATGTGGAACCAGAACCAGAACCATGTGGAACCAGAACCATGTGGAACCAGAACCAGAACCATGTGGAACCAGAACCATGTGGAACCAGAACCAGAACCAGAACCATGTGGAACCAGAACCAGAACCAAAACCATGTGGAACCAGAACCAGAACCATGTGGAACCAGAACCAGAACCATGTGGAACCAGAACCATGTGGAACCAGAACCATGTGGAACCAGAACCAGAACCATGTGGAACCAGAACCAGAACCATGTGGAACCAGAACCATGTGGAACCAGAACCAGAACCATGTGGAACCAGAACCAGAACCAGAACCATGTGGAACCAGAACCAGAACCAGAACCATGTGGAACCAGAACCAGAACCATGTGGAACCAGAACCATGTGGAACCAGAACCAGAACCATGTGGAACCAGAACCATGTGGAACCAGAACCAGAACCATGTGGAACCAGAACCATGTGGAACCAGAACCATGTGGAACCAGAACCATGTGGAACAGGAAGCCTTACTTGTGGAACTTGAGTGTGAAGTTCTTGTAGCCGTCGGTGAGCGGAGCCGAGGGGACGGACAGAGGGTCCACTCCCACACAATCTGAAAACAAGAGAGGAGAGTCTGACTGAGAGAGTACTGATGGATCATCCTCCTCCTCCTCATGGGCACCAGTCTGACCCTTAAAACCTCAGGGTTTATTTACTGGTGACACCAGGCAACAACATGGGTCTGACTCCAATAAAAGGTCAGACCACAGCCTTTAACTGGGAATAACGTGAGCAGAGGCTGGAGCTGTCCTCGTCCTCCTAGTACGATGAGGGTACCCCAGTGCTCAGATAGAATCGTCCAGTACCTGTGATGATGGACGGGTCTATGGTGAACGTGTCGTTGGCCGGGTCGATCTGGCCCTTCTTGTAGTACTGCTGGCAGAGGGAGAGGGCGCTGCCGTTCACACCGACGCCGTAGACGTACGCATAGCGCCCCACGGTGGTTTCTGGTAAGGACAAATACTGAGAGGAGCACAAAGAGAAAAACCTGCTTTACCAACAGAACCTGTTGACCCTGGAAGAACTGCTGAAGTAGAAAACAGCTGAGGAATTCATGAGGAGTAAAGAAAAACAAGTTAAAGTTCAGGAAACACCTGGAGACCAGGCTGCAGCAGGACAGTGTCAGAGCTGGAGCTTCCAGCAGCCAATCAGACGTCCCGCCCTCCCTGACCCGCAGCCTCCCGTCACACCTCAGAGCTTTATCCTCCTCCTCCTCCATCATTGAGGTAGCCACATCAGGAGGCATCTGGAGAGACTGAACCAGAACCAGGCTGCAGGTCCAGACGGTGTCAGACCAGAGTCCTCAGGGCCTGATCAGACCAGCTATGTGGGATTCTGCAGCACCTCTTCAACCTCAGCCTGACCTCAGCCAGGAGAAGGTTCCCGTCTTGTTCCAGAACCAAATCAATCTCATCCCTCTGTCCTCAACGACCTGCTGTCCTACCATCACACATGAAGTCCTCCAGAGCCTGCTGAAGACACCTGGACTAAGGACTACCCGACAGACCTCAGGTTGAGTCTGCAGCCTTTTCCAAGGCCGAGACAGGGAGGTCGAATTCCAGATAACAGATTGGTTTTGCTTCTGCCTTCAGTCCTAAGTGGTCTAGATCCATCAAACAGCTGACTAGAGGTCAGAATTCACCACGCTGACTGGGTGTTCCTCTCAGCTGTTCATCCCTCCACTGACAAGTCCAGAACCACAGCCAGATCCCGGAGTTTTCCTCTGAGATGCTTTCCTGTGTGAGTCTGAAACCTCGACCAGACCAGACCAGACCAGACTCCACCAGACCAGACCAGACCAGACTAGACTAGACTAGACTAGACTAGACCAGACCAGACCAGACCAGACCAGACCAGACCAGCCTAGACCAGCCCAGCCTTCCCCTCAGCTCAGCCAGCTGGGTCTAGAGTTCACTCCCACAGCTCCCAGTTTGCCGACGTTCCCGGATCCCAGACACGCTGAACAGCAGAACCCGGTTGTCATGATCCACTTATGTAACATCTTCAAGTAGTGGGAAAAAGAAGTTTGTCCATAACATTCCTAGACCAGCTGATCCAATCCAGAGGGGGGTGCAGGCTGTTCTCTGGAGACAGTTCACAGGACAGAGAGGCGGGGAAGACGGGGGAGGGAGGGGAAAGGCGTCCGCTGGTCTCCAGAGCCAGAAGATTCCACTAGACACCTTCAGGTTTCTCATCATTTATCACTACTTATCTTTCATTTCTGCCATCTCATGTCACGTGATCCTTCTGTACTGAAGCTAAATCCTGGGGATGGGAACCTCACTAGTTACTAAAACCAATTCTGATGGGGGCGGAGCCAAACAGAACAGACTTCCTCAGGAAGTTCCTCCTCTGTTGAGCCTTCTGATGGAGGGGATGCTGCTCTCCCACCTCAGGTCCTGGGAACCTGGTACCCAGGAACCTGAAGGTCTCCAGGGGGACACAATGGTGAGGTGAAAAATGTATTTTTATTCAGTGAATGTAAACTTCCGGTCTCAGCTGTACGTATACACCTCAGTACTATGCATACATCACAGTACAACGTAGTGGAACCTGACCCGTCCTCGAGGAGAGGCAGCCAGGTTCACGGCGCCCAGCAGGAAGCCCCGTGGCGGGATTGAACCCTGTGGACAACTCTCCTCCCTGGAGCCACAAACGTAGTGAATGTCCCGTCTTCTACGGAGAAGCTACAGCACACGTTGGTCTGAGATCAAACTGTCAGCACACGGGGTAGCTCCTTTCTCCTTTCAGTTAGTTATTATAGTTTATGGGTCAGGGGGATGTTTCACCGGGGCTCAGAACTCCTTACCTTCTCCACAGCGTAGGAGATGTGCTCATAGACGTCCGTCTGGGTGTAAACAGCAAAGGGGTCGTCTGACGATCTGTTGTAGTCTTTCAGGAACAGGTGCTTGAAGGTCACGGTGTTTTCCTCCTTAAACGTCACCACCACCTGGTTACTGAGGCCGAACAGCACCAGCTGCAGCGTGGAGGGAAAGGTGAAGCAAGCCTCAGTGAACTACAGGCTCACATTCACACCAGAAACCCAGCAGGTTATTCTGAGCTAACTGAACACAATCTATCTACTGTCCTCTAAACGCAACAGGTCACTCCTCTAACCCGGGGTACGGCAACATAAACGACATTTAAAACTTCTGGTAAAAAGCAGAGAGCATCTTCTCCTGTTGTTTTCTGAGTCTGAATGTGTTCTGGTTCTGTTTAAAGTCAGAAAACCTCTGCTACAGTACAGGATGCTTTTAAACATTTATGAATTTCTATTTTATAATTCCACTAAATGCATCCCTAACCACTGCTGACAAAGACAGACAAGTTTGATTATTTACATTTAGGGATGGACCGATACCACTTTTTTCAAAACCGAAAACACATTTTAACCAAATCAAATGAACTATTTGGCACCATCTCCAGCTCTCAACCCACACTGTTCCTCTTTAGCTCAATAGCTCCCCCTAGTGTTCAATATAGGAAACTACAACAGAAATCACAAGTCCCAGACAATGAAGCCACTGGTATCGGTTCCTGGTATCGGCCCGATACCGATACCGGTGCATCCCTGATAATAAAAGGCTGAAAACTTTGCTGACGTACCTGAACCGTGACAAAAATTATTTTGAGCAGCTGCAGTATCAGCTTGTAGGGCTTGCGGCCCTTGGCGTGATATTTATCACAAGGGCTCATGAAGAAGTATTTGAGCTTCCTGCGAATGTCCTCCTCCTCCTGGTCCGCCCGGACCCAGTGGCCGGTGGCGGCGGCGGGTGAGCTGTAGCTGTTCTGGTTGCTGTCATGGCTGCTGATCTGATGGTGGTGTTCACCGCTGCTGTCCGTGGAGCCGTACAGCGTCACTGAGGAGTGCAGGCCAGCCTGCTCCGCTACAGAGAAACGAAGGGATTCGTTTTTAGTGACGTGTCTTTGGGTGTGATCGTTCAGTCTGTTCAGAATCAGCATCGCTGTCCTCTGACTAACCTACCAGAGGAAACGCCAGGTCACCTGGACGAGTCGGTCTTTACCAACTAGTCTCTCTCATGGTGACTTTTACATTCGGAACATGAACACTGTTTTGTGTATTTTTCTACAGCACAGATCGACTGTTTGCTTCAGTGTTGTTTTCCTCGATGACGACTAGACGTTAGAGCATTAACGCACCTTTTCCTCTAAACGTTAGCGAGATGCTGTCGAGCTCAACTTTGAGGACCTAAATGAGATGAAAGCGCTCATCGTGGAGGAACAACCTGGTCCTGTTGTGACATGTAAACCCTGGGAACTCATCCTCTCACTGTGACAGTGAACCCATCCCTCTCCAGGGCGGTGTTGGTGTTGTTGATGGTGATGATGGCTCTTTTTCATCAAATGGTCTTTATTCTAAGAGTCCTTCCTGACAGCTTGGGACAACCCAGCTGATCGACTCCACGTTGTGTCCTGATGTAATCAACTCTTAGTCCTGATTAGTGAGTTTATTCATGAAACAGCTACATGTTCTCACTAGACCAGTACTTCTAGTGGTGACTGAATACGGTGGTTATTGTCGTTTTGTCTGTTTAAAATGTTTTCATGACTCTTCCTGTTTAATGGGACTTCTGATTGATGTGATTCACCTGAGTTACTTTGTTAAAGGACTAAACCTTTAAACTAAAACCGTCACATCTCAGAGGCAGATGAGATCTACTTTATCATATAGACAGGACTACAATGGGACTAAAACTAGTCAGACTAGAACCAAAAACAACCCTGTTGTGACTGTGATGTGGACAGCTGGTGTTCCAGTACCATCATAGTACTGTACTAGTGGTGTAAGGTAGGAGAGGTGACCCAGCAGGAGGGAGGACCTCCTCAATGCCTCAATTAATGCAAACTCAATGGATTTAAAGGTAGAAAACAGCCATGGAGGGGGGGGTAACAAAAGGTGTTATTCATTTAAAATCCAATCGTAACTCCTACACCTAAAACATTAGTTTGATGCAGCCCAGTTATGCGCTTTGATAACTTGGTGTAATCCAGACTATATAAGCAAATGGAAACAAATAGAAACTTCTGAATTAAATTGTCCAATTCAATCATGTCTTGGGGAGAGTGAATTTAAAGAATACGTAAAAGAAAATACCAATTCAATAAGTCAGATTCACTCTGGAAAAATGGTACTCTGTGGTACAACACCTAAAATTAGATAAGGGCCCATTATGGGTTTGATACGACGACCAGTTCACTCCAGGGAAATTAGACTCCACGTTCAAATACTGGGCCTTGAAGGGAATCACAGCGATGTGCAAAATAACTCAATAAGTGGCAGTCAGAGCTAGAAGAGGACATCGCTGAAGAAACATGGAAAGAAATGTGGGAGATGCACAATACAGTAGTACAACACAGTCTCTTGACTGGAGAGAATTCTGCTGGAAGAACCAGAGTAGATATTTTATAACTCCCCATATCAAAAGCAAGCAGACAGGACAAACACAACCACGTTGGAGATCGTGAGACACCGACAGTCCAAATCACACACACACATCTTCTGGACATGTAAGAAAGTGAAACCCTTTTGGGACGTCGTTCACTCAACCGTCTGCAAGGTGTTCGACTATCTGATCCCAAAGACGTGTTTAGTTCTGGATTTGTGTCATCTTAAGGAAGATGTGCGTCCAAAAGATTTGTATTTATGTAAAACTCTACTGGCAGCAGCAAAGAAAACCATTACAAAGAATTGGTTAAAGGAAGAAACACCAAGAGAGGACAAGGGTTGGCCACTGTTGAGGAGATTCGTGAAATGGAGAGACTTTCTTATAGACTCAAACTGGAAGAACAACAATATATGGAAAAATGGGACAAATGGACATCCTACAGAAAAAAGACTTAACATGACCGGACTCTAACGATAAGATAATTGTTCTTTTAATTGAAGACTCGGGTTAGTTCAAGACAGAAATGCAAAAGATTTTTTGTGTGTTTCAATATGTTTAGATGTATTGTGTGTACTTTGTTAAATGTTTATAAAACCAAATAAAGTACACAGTGAAGAAATAAATAAAAAATCCAATCGTAGAGTCCGAATTAGAACCGACCCAAGAGGGCAGACCCCTCTTCCAGGGAAACCTGGGGGTCTGCAGTTAGCAGACTGCTCTGTGGCCGGACCAGTCCGGACCAGTCCCTGGTCTTTGTGGAGTCACCAGACTTCCCATAACGATGAAGGGAGATCCCCCGTCCTGCTCTGCAGCCTCGTTCTCCTCTGTATCTGAGCGGGGAGGTTCAGTCTCTCAGCACAGAGCGATCAGCTGATCCCTGGTGTCAACAACAGAGCTGAGTCTGAAGCTTGAGGTTCTAAAAAACAACACCCTCCCACGTGCACATTTAGAGGACGTGCACACTAAATAAAACACGTCAGACAGAAGCTGAGGAAGCTGCTGCTGCAGCGCCATGATGACATCAGGGCTGGGGGAGGGGCTTCCTGCTCAGTCTGTTCTCTGGTCCTTTGGTTTCTCAGGTTATTTCACAATAATTGTATTTTCTATCAGGGCTGGACGATAGTGTGATAGAGGAGAATGGACCGATAAAGAAGTCTCCTTTCTCTTCTCATTCCATCCAACCAGGTAGTCATTACTGACTCCTAACCAATCAGAAACTCAGACCAGCCCCCCCCAGACCAAACAGATGAGGTCACTGAAGGGAGGGACCTGACCTGAACAGGTCTCAGTCGTTCACCACGGTCGGGTTTCTACTAGTCAGACTAGCCCGAGTTAAACGTCTCCAGCTGTCGACTGGTTTCCTCTCTCTTCAGGAAGTTTCTCTCTGAAAACTAGAGAACAGGTCTATTTCCACAGAGGGTCACATGACTGCTGACATCACCATGAAGCAGAAGTCTGTTTCTGAGTGAAGGGTCAGACACGAAAACACCAAACACCGACTGGGACCAGAAACTAAGACAGCGTGATGTCATCGTCCATCAGGATGACATCATCTCACAACAGAGAGCCGACCGACCGTTAACAGCTGGAAACCCAGTCAGCTCAGGACTTTACACTGGTGACGTGTTCTGGTTGAGGTGATCAACGGGTCAGTCGGTCTGGTCACTGTCAGGACTTGGTGTAACACTCAGAATGTGTAGGACTGTAGAAGTACAGCGTAGCGACGGTGCGTCAGGAGGACCCTACCTCAGACCCGACGGGTCAGCAGACAGCTTCACCAGGAGGAAAGCTGCTGACGCTGAGCGTTAGTCACCATGTTAACAACAGGAACACCTTCACTCTGTTTAATGACATCATCCACCCACCAGCCCTAACAGTCAACCAGCTGATGTGATGCAGAACATAAATGGTGTTTACTGCAACCCATGACTCAGTGACAGTTAAAAACTAAAATACTCCCTCCTGTTGCTGTCAGACTCTCACCTCTGAGTGTTTATTCTAACGGGTTCAACCCAAACCGCCTGAGTGACGCTGAAGGACTGGATATATAGAAGTGAAAACGACGGCGTGTTTTGGGTGATTTTCTATTCAGCCTGCAGATAAACGGAGTATCAGATAGAAAAAGCAGAAGTGAGTGGAGACTCGTGAGGAGGAACTCGTGGCTGTTAACCCTCTGCAGTCTGCAGCAGCAGCACTGACCCCGTCTCATTGAGGGAGTCGCCTTCAGCAGCGGTCTGGCCCTCCGGCCCTATACGGACTTTGTTTTTCCTGCATGAGTGTGTGCGCACGTGTAGTTAGAAGGTTTCAGCCATTACAGGTGAACAAATAATAATATAACTCAAACATGACTAACACTGATCATCTGGTTATGGATGATGAAGGATTCCTCCTGCAGAAGCTCTGGAGCCTGTTGCTCTGTCTCCCGCTGCTGACTGGCTCCTTGTCCTTCCTTCTAAACCCAACAAGCCTGACAGGTTCATTGTTGCTCTGGATAAAAGAATTTAACTTTAACAATCCAACAGCCGTCCTCATCTTCCTCTTTAGAACTGGAGGGGAGACTACAGAACTGTATTTGGGGCCCACATTAGGACTACATCAAACTGGTTCACCAGCTCCACACTGACTGCAGGATGAGGAGGAGCTCCAGGGGTCTGGACTAGTGGTGCCACGGATCAAAAACCTCACGGATCGGATCCCGTTTCAAATCAGCAGGAAGAAAAGAAAAGAAAAGACGAATAACTCTGCTCTCTGTCTATTCTGTAGAACACTGAGCAACCTTCGTCTGCTCAATGCTCATTAAATACAGACATCGAGCTCAAGATGTCAATCTGATGCTTAAATAAAATTGAGATCATATAAAAAACTAAAGGGGGGATAGAGTCCTCCTCTCAGGGGTCAGACAGAGCCATGACCTGGTTTCTGTCAGACAATCTGCTCACCTGGCTCAGAGCTGCAGCAGGAACAGGTGACGATGGAGGCGCTGCTCTGAGCGCTCCGGTTAGAATATTAATGTTCAGTAGCTCGTGTAACGTCCAACAACACGTGATCTTTGACAGAAACAGACGAGTCTGGTCGCTCCATCAGAGAGGAGAACGATCAGCTGACAGAGAGACGGAGGATTCAGCCGCTCTGAAGGAGAATGGATCAGATCAGGGATCCGTGGTTCTGGTCAACTAAAACGACAGAGTCTATAGAGAGAACCTCTATGTGTGAGGGAAACAAACGCTTTTCTCAGAGGGATCATCAGCAGATTCAGAGAGCGAGCACAGGATGTCGCTGGGTCCACGGACCGTACGGATCGATGACCCTAGTCTGAACCAAGCTAGCAGTAAAGATAAGTATTGGTGTAAGTATTGATCAGTAGTAGTAAATATCCTCTTACAGAACGAACAGGTAGAACACGAGGCTCAGCACTTTTAGGTTATTCAAATATCGTTATCAGGAAAATGGCACAAATATGAAATTCTTTTTGTTTAATGTCAAACACCCAAACACAAACATTTACCATGTGGCTTCAGTCTGATGACATCACGCATCACCTGACTGGACCACAAGAAGAAAAGACACCTGACCGTTAATTAAATGGAGAAACGAGTGATCAACAGCATATGACTCTTCTCCTTCTGTCAACACGTAGCTGATCCTCAGGCTGAGGGTTAGCAGCTCAGCTTCTGGAGGAAAGAACTGGTGAAAACCACGAGTTCCTATAGAATACCAGAGCTATATTTACAGGGATCACTTCCTGTGGTAACTAGTTCTAGTCCCTCACATGAACTAAACAGCTCCCAGACAAGCACCTTCCTTCAATCTGTACCAACAAGAACACCGCCTCCAGCCACGAAGGGGCTAATCAGCTGGAAGAAGAATCCACTTCACATGTCAACAGGCCGGAGGTGTGTCCATCTCGTCTTCCATCAGAGGAGCGTGTCCACCGTCAGGGCGGACACTATCAGACAAAGCAGCTGTAACGTTTAACCATGCCTGACTTGATGCTTCAGATGAATCTACAGAAATATCTGGTTCTTCTGGCCGACCAGGGTCTGGGGAGTGCTGGGAGATAAACGATGCAGCCGCCTGTCAATCATTCATGACTAGAACTCCATCAACAGCTGTGTATCTAATCTGACATCTACAGAAAAAGGTTAGAGCTCAAATCCTAGATTAGAGATAAAGAGTGCATCTAGAATACAAACAGCTGATGTGATGAGGACAACAATGAGTTCTCCTGGTGTTCAGGTGATACTCTGAGTTTAGGTCACTGCTTTAACAGGAGTTATCATCTAATCTAGAAATAAAAAGGACAAACTTACCAAGTCACATGACCTACTGTCTTCCCCACTCCCCACAGTGTGTGTACCTGGCATTTGATTTCATTTATTTGAATTGGACAAAGCATATTAATGAATGTACACAATGATGTAAATTAGAAACGCACCGAAATGAAAATTAATAGCCGAAACCAAAAACTGAAAATGAACTTTTGGGTCATTTTCAGCCGAAATTGTTCGGAGCATCCCCGATGTAAATACACCGGAGTGGGAGGAACGCTAGCTTCCATCCATAGTCCCAGAAAACACAAACAACAAGGAGCTGGTGTCATACAGAGCATGACTAGGACAGACTAGGACTAGGACACAAGTCAAACAGCAAACATATTCATGAAACATTCTGGATTCCTGTAAGAGCATGAGGCCCCGTCCCCTCTGAGCCTCACGCCTTGTCCTCAGTACGTCCAGGACCATAGATATTATATAAACACTAGATATCTTACCCACACTGTTCGCCAATGGATTGCAATGTAGCAACACGGCGGCCATCTTAATACAGACAGCTGCCCCCTTCCATAACATTGGTGTCAATGGAGCATGTACTATTAAATACCTCCAACTTCCTCAATTTTTAACTGATTTTCAAACGGTTTGCTTTGTTATAAACGTCAGAGACGTGGCTGTGAAATATATCGGTAATGACCGGGAAACTCATAAACTGTGAAAGTACTATCCTTATCATGCCTAACAATAATAAGACCTGTAATTAGGCAAACCGTTTGTAAATTCATTAATATTTAATCGAGTTATGAGCCAGACTCAGCTGTCTGTAGTAAGATGGCTGCCCTTTAGCTATGCTGTTGACTCCCAGATAAGGCATCTAGCCTAGGGATGTTCCCATACAACTTTTTCACTTCCGATACATTACAGATTTTGCAGCCTTCAATATTGACCGATACCGATACAATCGATACGATATCAGCACCAATCATTCATGCTTTTACCTTTTTCATAGTGTGGGATGTCTGAAGGCTTGATGGAGTGATATTACTCAGAGAACAAACAAATAGTTAACTAAAAGGACGACCACCATCCTGCTCACAAGACAGACCGCTGATATCGAACATCTTTGATGCAGTCCGATATAATCCCATACTGGTTTTTTGGGCTGATATTGGACCTATTTCCGATATCGATATCGGAACGGGACGTCCCTAATATCTATGTCCAGGACCAACCGGTCACATGACCCGAGAAGAGGAGTGACTGTAGTAACTCAGACCTGGGGTGAGGCAAGCCCCTTAAAAACATATAGACATCCGTCAGGCAGACGTCTATCAGATAGACCTTCATCATCTAGAACTGGGTGGCAGTTTGTCTCAGTAGCTCTGTTTTAGTTTTTTTCTCTTCGTAACCGAGGATGAGTGATGTTTCTGTTCTGGTGTGGACTCTGTGCTGCCCACAGCTAGATCTAGTGACACAGAATCCATGAAGATTAATGAATGAAATTAAAAGTCAATTATTACGTAGTATTACGACTTAGTGAGACGTCTAATGTCCCAGGAGGATTCTAGATTTGATTAGATCAGATTCACAGCCACCAGATAACCCCGTTAGACCCCAGTGATCAGAAACCAGTAGCTGTCTGCTGGTTCACTTTACATTTAGACACCAACACGTTGCAAAAACTGAATAAAGAATCCGCCAAAGCGTCTATCAGTAAACATGAGCTCATGTCCAGACAAAGGGTTCAAGTTGAACATTACCACAGGCGTCCTGGCGTGTCGTCGCATCCATGAGTGACTCAGAGCAGCTCTACATGAGAGAACCGACAGTAAACTGCTGCTAGTTCACGTCCCAGTCCGAGCTGAGCTGCTGCCGTTTCACTAAACACTCTTCCGCTATGCCGAGTCACGTGACAGAGCCCACGTGGTCACGTGACCCAGAGGCGGTTTGTTGTGCACCCGTCTCTTTCATTTCCGAACCATAGATATATGTATACAGGTCTGTGTTCAGAGCCGCTCCGTCCAGTAGGATAATTTAAACCTCGGCTATAGCAAGCCGTTTTAACATTTAATCAACAATCGGACCTCTCTGTAATTCCTATTTTATACAGCAATAATTTAATTTATCCTAGTACTAATTGTATTCTTACTAGTCAAAATTTCAAATGAAGATATCAACAGCAATGTTGTTACTAGTATAAACTATAATTAAGGATATCCATAATTACAACTGCGCTAGTAGGAATTAAGTTTGAGATATCTCAAAATTCTTAAATACTTTAGGTGGCCGTTTTAACATTTATTAAGTAGACTGGATATGTATTCCAGATATCTATAAATCTATTGTTCCTAGTAGAAATGAACATTCCAGATATCCATAATAACATTCTTCCTATCTGGAATTAACATTTCAGATATCTGAAATGTAATTCTTCCTAGGACAAATGACGTCACATTTCCCATTCATGTGTATTGGGTTTGCAGCGCCTCCTATCTACAATTACATTTCTCCTATTTGGAATGAACATTATGGATAGTAGAAAGTGAATTCTGACAGGAGAAACTCTCATTTCAGACAGCTCTAATTCAGCTGTTACTAGTAAAAACCCTTAATTCAGACAGGTAAAATTAAAACTCTATTCCTGCTGTCTGTAATTGTATTTTGGATATCTGAACATACATTTACACTAGTACTATGTTTGTTGTAGACAGGCAGAACTACAGTCTTCCCAGGAACAAATAACTTACTGCTATCTGTTTTGGTATTGTTGATGTCTTATTTCATTGCTCCTATCCATAATGCTGTTTTAGAGGGCATGGAATTGTAATCCACAACACTGAGCGTCACGTATCTAAAATGACATCATGACTGCTGAATAGGGCTTGTGATCACGCGTTGCATTCTGGGACGTGGCGGCCATGTTGGCAGCTTCTCGAGTGTAAACAAACAGATAAAGCGTCGCGGAGAAGCAGAGTTGGGAGAAAGACGGTGAAATTAAACATGTTAAAATCCCGAAAAGGACACAGAATATACAGGGATACGTTAAATAGGGAAGCCAGGGAGCGATAAAATCAACATTATATAGGGTTTATATGAGAGACCCAACAAAGAGGAGCACCGACGAGGACTTTTTGCCCCAGCAGTTCTGTATAAGGGACATTGTTGGACATCTTGTTGGTGGTGTGAGTGCTACACTTCAGAACAGTCCGGAGCTACAAGTCAGTGGAGTCTTGTGCTGTTTTCAAGTGGATGGGTTCAAGAGCTGGAGATCATGAAGCCGGCAAACTCTGACAACAGTGTTCCAGACAAAGGCAAGCTCAACTGTGCTTTACTTTTATGCTTCAACTTTATTGCTATTTGCTAACCAAATTCACATGTGTTAACGTGTCCAGATGTTATACACTACTGTCTATGTATGAATGTCATTTATATGTCGTGTATAAACACAACTTTTAAATGTAGCACATGCATTTACCCTGACTAGACATTTTTTAAAATAATCTAAGTGTTAATTACTGGTTTGCTTCTCTATTTTAAGACAATCAACAGATGCTTAATGTCTGTTCATCTATGTCTCCTCAGGTCTTGCACTCCCAGCGCGCAACCCACAGCTGTCCAAAGCCTTATATTATTTGTGCAATAGAAGAAGAAAATCTTTTTTTTTTCATTGTAAATTAAGAAATTGTACTACCTTAAATTTTGGGTTTTACTTTTAGTTGTCATTGTTTACTGCATTTACAGATTGTTTATATATTACATTGCCTAAGTAAGATTTTGCACATTTTTGTTACATTTTACTTTGAAGCATTCAAACTGCACTGCTCTTTGTCAAGTTGCACAATTTGGAAATAAATCTTGAAAAATATAACTGATTGTGAAAGCAATTGCTTTTTCAAATCATTATTGCTTTTATTTGTTTATATTGTTTTGTTTCATTGTATAGTACTGTATACTGTACTGCATAAACTAAAACTAAACTTAAAAAAAAATTTTTTTATAAGACATGTATTTTTATTATGGACAGATGCAACACACTTGTATTTACTGCATATTTGTCACAGCACAACACACAGAAACATTTTATCAACAAAGATCATATCTTCATCCTTGCATGGCAGCACCATGTGAATAGGTACTTTAGCAGACTAAATAGTGTACTTGTTGCAAACAGTTCTAATCACCCTTTCCACATGAATGAAGACCCATGAGAACTTAGAAGTGTGGAAATCCAGTATAGGACTTCACTTTAGCGTTGTCATCCTTCAGGAAATGTTCATCCATTTTTCTCTGGCTTAGCTCAAATGTCAAGGCCCTGTTCTCTTCCATCAGCCGGTTGACTTCTTCACGTCGACTCTGACAGAAGTCACATCCTGTCATCTGCTCCTGGTCAGCTCCATCTCAGGTGTTTCCACTGTGGATCAGATAGATATTTTTTAGCTCTATGTGTCACATTAAACTGCAACAAAAAATATAAGGTCTTTAATCTGTTGGCTCTGTAATTCAATTTTACTTTTTTACTTTTATTTACAGAGATTAGTAAGAGCTTTTGTTTTTACCTTTTAGCTGACAGTTTCTGGAAGCAGAAACTGTCAGCTAAAAGGTAAAGAAAATAGCTCTTACTACTCTGTACAGAGGCATGCATTTCATTTGCTGGTTTTCCTAGTAAAGGAATCAAACTGGTCATCCCACAGAAGTGTAGCAGAAGTTGTGTTGTTTCAGTGTGTCAGCATTAGCCTACCGGTATGTATGGTCGGTCGCGGTTGAAGGGAAAAAAAATGTATAAAAATGTTAAAAACGTCTTTAACTTACCAGACTGAAAATGCAGGGAGCACACTCGACATGGGGATATTCTGGAAGGTGATGGTTGGTCGCCTTACAGCTGCGATCCAAGCGAGCCGACGTGGTTCTGTCTCCAAGCAGGAAAACCGTGGACAATTAGCTCGTTTTCTACTTTCCCCCCTGTGATCATGTGTTGCGCTGTTGCAGCCCACAACACATCAACGAGTTACCACGGTTAATGTAAAAAAACGATCAAATGAAGCCGCAAGACCGAGAGAGCGCGCTGCTGCCAGAAGAAAAAGAAAGCAAACAAGCTGCCAACATGGCGGCTGCGTCGGATGATGACGTCACGATCACAAGCCATTAGAGCCATCTAAAATGAGAGTTTCTCCTGTCAGAATTCACTTTCTACTATCCATAGTTTATTCCAGATGTAGATAGGAGGCGCTGTAAACCCAATACACATGAATGGGAAATGTGACGTCATTTGTCCTAGGAAGAATTAAATTTCAGATATCTGAAATGTTAATTCTTGATAGTAAGAATGTTATTATAGATATCTGGAATGTTCATTTCTACTAGGAACAATAGATTTATAGAACGAGATCGCGGATACAAGCGGCCGAAATGAGTTTTCTCCACAGGGTGGCCGGGCTCAGCCTTAGGGATAGGGGGAGGAGCTCGAACATCCGGGAGAGACTCGGAGTAGAACCGCTGCTCCTCCATGTAGAGAGGAGCCAGCTGAGGTGGTTCAGGCATCTTGTTAGGATGCCCCCTGGACGCCTCCCCAGGGAGGTGTTTCAGGCATGTCCTGCCGGCAGGAGGCCCCCGGGTCGACCCAGGACACGCTGGAGAAAATATATCTCTGGTTTGGCCCTGGAGCGCCTTGGGATCCTGCCGGAGGAGCTGGTAGAAGTGGCTGGGGAGAAGACCGTCTGGAGCTCCCTGATTGGGATGCTGCCCCCGCGACCCGGACCCGGATAAGCGGAAGAAGACTAGACGAGACGAGAGACGAGACGATATCTGGAATACATATCCAGTCTACTTAATAAATGTTAAAACGGCTTGCCATACTCGTCTCTTTGTATCTTTGAGCAGAATGCATGACTCTGAACCACCACATCCAAACCAGAGGCTGACGTCACCTGTAAACGAGAAAAAGCAACAAAAGCCAAAATCACTTTAGACAGAAACTAATGACTTATTTCATTTTATTTCAAATGCTTTCATATATTATCAAAACCCGTTCCTTCTACTTTGAGAAAAAAATGTTTGTAGAAAAAATATATACAGTGAAAATTATTATTATGTATCTCATTACTTTAAAGGCCCACTATGTAACTTTTTCCTATTTTAAATCTTGTCCCTGATCCAGTCTGATCTAATCTGATCCAGTCTGATCTAATCTGACCCTTTACAGGTTAATAAAAGTCCCTCAGCGCCATCTGCTGCTTGGATCCAGAATACCACGTCTGTAACTTCTGAGTCTCTGGTCCGGTGTCCTGAAGTCTCACAAAGTCACGTATCTCAGAGGGTTAGGCTAACCCAATGTGGCTAGCTGTTATGCTAGCTCCGGAGTGTTTTTAGCTCATGATTCCTGATTTTTCCCATCTCTCCCTGCTTGAACAGCTGATTTCTTTGACTGAGTGATGAACCGCTCCAGTAGAAAGCAGTGAAGGCTGAGGAGACATTTAACAGGGAGATTTAGGGCTTTCTGAGCAGAAACTATGGAGCTAACGTTTTTACTGCAGTGATTTAAAACAGACACTAGGGGGTGCTAAAACAAGCTAAACTGCACAGTATACCTTTAAAGCGTCTCTCTGGATTATTTTTCTCTGTCTCAAAGTTTTCTAAATGTTCTAAATGATATTTCAGGTCTAAACTATGATCTATGGGTTGAGTTCCACAACATCTGTCATTCTGATGAAGACCCTCCTTCCTCCTAGAGACCCCTTTCCATTATTTCTTGCCGCCGACATTTTTCAGCCAATGAAATTCAAATGTCTGCATTCTCTCAACATGCACGCGCATCGACCAAACCTGTACCAGTAGGGGGCGCTGTCGTACAGGACGCTCCGTGTGTTTCTCTGCCGTCTCAGCCGTTCACTGAGGACTCACAGCTCATTTCTACTAAAAACCTACCCATTCTCCAGCTAAAGACGGATTTATTTTTATTTTTAAACCTTTCACCTCACAGAATGGCAAGGCTTGACAGGGTTACGCGTTTATTTTGGTCAGAAAGTTCATCCAGGGCCGAGTCAAGTTCAGCTTCAGAGTCCAGCAGCAGCTCTCTGCTAACAGAGCTAATATCAGAAGCAGCAGGGACAGAGAGGGCTCTTCAGACCCTCGTAGTGTTGGAGTAAGATTGTGAACTGTGAGTGAGTAAACCCTACACACTGAGCTGTAAAGCTTATGTCCGAAGTATATGCGCCGGCCCATGTGCACGCGCGCACACGCGAGCGGACGCGCGCGTCGAGATGTTTTGAGGAGGAGCCTTTGGACGCTAGATTCAAAAACTGCTCTCCTGATGAAATCCTCCAGAGTGCCGCTTTAAGTACCACAGATCCAGACAAGCCTCCTCCATGTTTGAAGTCCTTTGTGACGGAAGTTGTTCTTTTATTATTTGTTTTTATTTTAGAACTTTATTGAATATGTACCATGTAGACAACAGAACAAAAAGAACTGAAGTATACCAGAGAACACAACACTGAGGTATTAACTACAGAATGAAACAAGTTGGCAAATTTGAATCACTCTGAGCCTTGACGTTGGTAGAGTCAAATATTGATTTTATGTAAAGTTCCACACCCTTAAAAAAATTAAGTATTTCATTAACAAATTTACACATATAAATATATTGACCAAGAGAGGAAGTTGTTCTTCTTCGTGGGTCAGGAACTGTGTAACTGGTGCGTGTCCGTCTCGCGTGAGACATCGTCCACTCTGGATCTCCACTCAGACAGAAGACGTCGGACTACAGCGCTGCCCTTCATGAAATTTCACTCTCTCCATCATAGATCCATCCATCCGTTCATATTCTAAATCTGCTCCGGGACTCCCTTTAGATGGGTAAAATCCTGAATCAGCATTATGACTATTATGGATCCAGAACTGTAAATTGTCCCTAGGTGTGACTGGTTGTGTCTCCTTCGTCTCCATGTGGCCCTGTCCAGGGTGTCCCCCACCTCTTATCCCTTGACTACTGGCGTTAGACACGACCCTCTGTGGAGGATGAAGCAGTTACACAAACCAGATGGATGGATTTTTACCCACTATACTAACACGGTACGCTCTGTGAAACGTCACCTGAAATGTCAACTGAAAACAGGAGTCAAACTTTTATTTCATTTTATTACTCAAGTTAAAACTCAAGAGTTCAGCCATTTTAACAGGTCTTTTCTTTTTCCTTTTGTAAATAATGAAACACTCAGTAATTAGAAGAACAGAACTCACTCGTCCCAGATGCAGGTTTATTTTGCAGAGTTCTGTAGAACTTGTGAATTTACAAGAACATGACAAACCATCCACTCCCTCTCTATCTGCCCTCCAGTCCTTTGTCTCTGGCAATCACAGCGTCATCAAACTTGATCATGAGCGTGGTGCCTTTGTGCCAGTGGACCGTGACTTTGGCTGGGAAGCCGCTGTGAGTGAGGATGGCCTCTACGATGCCTCCGGTGAAGGCCGCACAGTTCAAGCTGCTGTTCTCTTTAGGAACAGAGATGTAGGTGTTGATGAGGGGCTCCTTCTCAATGATGTAGTACGTCTTGTCATCGTCGTTGGCCTGTTCCAGTTTGTCAGCTTCCTTACCAAACAAGACTCTCCACACGTTTATCTGTGAAAAAAGAATGACAAGAGGTTCACTGTGAGACTACATGATCACTCACATCTCACCTCAACGCACAGCTCACTATTTAGGATATCCTGACACCACCAGGTCCCCCTGATCACCACCAGGTCCCTCCTCACACCACCAGGTCCCCCTGACCACCACCAGGTCCCTCCTCACACCACCAGGTCCCCCTGATCACCACCAGGTCCCCCTGATCACCACCAGGTCCCTCCTCACACCACCAGGTCCCTCCGACCACCACCAGGTCCCTCCGACCACCACCAGGTCCCTCTGACCACCACCAGGTCCCTCCTCAACCACCACCAGGTCCCTCCGACCACCACCAGGTCCCCCCGACCACCACCAGGTCCCCCTGATCACCACCAGGTCCCTCCTCACACCACCAGGTCCCTCCGACCACCACCAGGTCCCTCTGACCACCACCAGGTCCCTCCTCACACCACCAGGTCCCTCCGACCACCACCAGGTCCCTCCGACCACCACCAGGTCCCTCCGACCACCACCAGGTCCCTCCAACCACCACCAGGTCCCTCTGACCACCACCAGGTCCCTCTGACCTCCACCAGTAGACAAGGTGGGTGAAGTGTCTCCAAGGACACAACAACAAAGTGACCCAGCTGGAGCTGGGATTGAACCAGTGACCCTCTGGTTACCAGATGGATGCTTTCCCTACTGAGCTACACGCCATGACAGGATTTTTCTGTGGCAACAACTCAAACTGTCTGGAATCTATAATCTGACATGGAACAGTGTGACACTGGTTACTATGAAGAATACCAGTCTGCACATGAAGCAGAGTCTGAAAACACCCACAGGTCCCAGTGCGAGCTGGGCTAAGTCTGATCTGTCAGCACAGAGGAGTGAAACCAGAGACCTGCTGTGGATTCATCAGTACCAAGACTCTGTTAGAGATCAGAGAAACCAGTGGTATCTGATCAGATCAATGTTATCAACTGTCGGTCCGAGAAACTGGATTCAAACCCTAGATTGATTTAAAACGGTACAAAGCAGCATATAAATGTTCAAACAATACTTGTATATTTAAATCCATTACCAGTTTGGACAGCGTTCTGCTTAGAACGGGTTGTAACTTTAACCTTGTTTACCCAGACAGCTGACATTCTAGGGTTAAGAACCTGTGGTGACGGGGTGAATCACTGATGAATCAGTGGCTGAAGCACACGTCAGGTCAGGGTGTAAGAACACACCTTATACAGATCACTGCTGCTGTTATCTGACTAGGGTTTTGTTTTTCTAAAATTAGTTTTGGTGATCTCAGTGCATCATCTTCTCTTCCTGACTCTCCAAACACAACAACATTCTGACCGCTGTTTATAAAAAACCTCCTAGTCAAACACAAGTCACTTAAGGAAAATTAAAGGGGTCAAGAATTGTGTTGTTTCCCAGTTATGAATCAAATATGAAGTCAACTGTTGCTCATGGACACTGAACACCAGGGTCTGAGCAAGCGGAGCTGCCAGCAGGTGGCAGAGGAGACGAATAACACGTAATACATATAATAAGGAGGGAGAGAGGAAGTAATTATGTCTACATACTACGACCACAGTACTATATATAAATACACACAGCTTCACGGAGCTCAAGGCCATCCACCAGAACACTACTCCCACCCCCACATTCATTCAACTTCCACCCCACTCCAGACATTAGACACCCACTACTTCCCAATCCATGGAAATCTATTTTATATTTATTTAAATACTTAAACATATATTCTTGAGCACAGATCCCCATTAATTAGTTTGTGGTTGAAATAACGTTTTGAGAAAAATAGTTGTTTTTCTGCTGCCGTTCAGACACAGAAAAGTCGACAAAGTTTTGACCCTCTGGTCCATTTTAGACCCAGAAAGAACAAACTGATTACTGATAATGGTCTGGTCATTACCACCTGCTGCTCTCTCAGCTCCTCCTCCTCCACCTGCAGCTTTACTCTCTCCTCCCAGTGCAAGAGCAGCGACTTCTTTCCAACTTCGTCCTTAATATTTAAATTATTGTCTTTTAACACCAATTTGAAGACTTCTCACAGCTTCCCGGCCGCGCGGTGTGGCGTAACGTCCTGCTGCTGCGTGAGGGGACGGGACAGAGTGGGCGGAGATTCAGAAAAACGCCGTTTTGTTTTGGACAACAGCCAATCAGTGATGAAGACAGGTCTGTGGCCATTGCTACTGATAGATAATGGGCTTGTTGGAGATGAACTGCGCCTCGCCTGGAGAACAGACGAGAGCAGGCGGACGCAGCAGGGGGCGCGACCTAAAGTCTGCTTTTAAGTCGGACAGATTTTCCTAAATGTAGCTCGTGGGTGGTGATAAGGCTGAAGATATCGCGTTAATGTCCGTAATAGCAGATGACTCTCCTTTTTTTTTCTTCCCAAAATCTTTATTTGAAGTTCAAAGTTTTTCAAAACAAATTCAAGAGTGAACAAGTATCAACACTAAAGTAACAAAATAATAGACATATATCAGATAGATCATATCAGTCAACAAAAATAAACAAGATGGTGCTCTGTACTAAATGATCTGATTATAAAAATCAGACAGTAGTTTTATTAGAACTTTATAGAAAATGGAAACAGTCCCTACTTTGGCCTTTATAGTTGACATCATCAACGTGGCATGTTTTTACAATATATATATATATATATATATAAAATAACATTTCGCATTCTGCCACAGGATGTTTGAATCAAAACGTGAACCAATCAGATCTGAGATCAGGTGAGAGCCAGGCGTTTCCCGTCATGCTCTCGGTTTTGCAGCCGGTGGAGAGCAACTGCAGCGCCTTGCTCCAAAGTCTGCGACCGCCTTGATCTCACGAGGTTATCGTTGTCTATGTAGGCATGACATCAGAGCAAGTCGGCGTCAAGTCGGACAGAAATCT
Source organism: Callopanchax toddi (assembly GCA_006937965.1). NCBI lineage: Eukaryota > Metazoa > Chordata > Actinopteri > Cyprinodontiformes > Nothobranchiidae > Callopanchax > Callopanchax toddi. The sequence continues at coordinate 1,269,789 of SSNR01000195.1, forward strand.
AACCGGCATGCACTGGGCGCCGATCACCGGTGATCGGATCTGCGTAGAACTGGCTCATCTCGAACGCACCTAATAAGGATATATTGGATGAAATGTGCTTTAAAGCCATACTCAGTATCCAGGTAAACAAGCTAGGTCTCCTAGCTAGTTTACAGAAACACGTCTCGGTGAACTCACCCCTCCCGTCGGGTAAAATCCATACGCCAGCCTCCCGCCGACATGGGACCACGGTTTGTAAAGGTGACAAAGCAGAGTCTAACTCCAGCCGTAGAAACGTTCCCCCAGCTTTTCCTCTTTTCACCTCCAAACGTTTTTAGTTTTCTGCTGCTGAAAAGCTGTTTTTGGGGGGACTCTGGTATTTTGATCTTAAAATGGAATCACCCGCCGGCTCTCTGTCCTACTTCTACTTTCACTTCCGGGATGTTCTGCCCCAAAATGTGTCCGGGCGGATTAATGCCAATCCAAGCAGTGAGGAAATGCGGCAGACAGACAGCTGGATTGTCCAATCCTATCGTTCGGTCCGAACTGCGGGACAACCACTTTATTGATTTCTTTCGGGGTTTTTTTATCTCCACAATATATTTATGGCTATACTATGTTGGAACGTTGTTAAGAGGCTTTAAAAAAACGTTAAAAGCTACATTGTTTACCTGGCTACTGAGTGTGGCTTTAATAAGGTTTAAACCCGCCGTAAGCTCATTTTAACCACAAAGTCAGAATACAAACAGCCCAATCTGGCAACCCTGATACACAGGTGAATTATTTCCCCAGGGGACCAAAACAATAAAATAGTGTGCTAAATGTTATGAATGTTGGGCCGTGTGAGCGGACGCTGACAGACTGGTAGATGTAAATCATCACTCTGAACTCATCTACAGCTACGTCACAGGGTGTTACCTTGACAAACAGCAGGATATTCAGCACTTTGGTCTCCCTCTTGCCGTTTTTCTCCCTCAGGACCAGCACGTCCAGCAGGCTGCCTCCCACTCGCCTCCCCAGCTCCGCCAGGCGCGCCTGCAGCTCGGACACCGAGTAGACCCGGCTCTGGCAGTACTGGACCATCTCCGAGAAGAGCAGGGCGAAGGCGCTCACACTCACCTCGGTCTTCGGCCGGCTCAGAGGCCGCTCCAGGAGCGCAGACTTGCCTTTGGTGAAGCGAACCTCCATAGCTAGTCGGTGGAGGAGACAGGACGAGCTGCTAATGCTAACAGGCCACACTAACACGAGCATGCGCAGAACACACATCAACACGATCCACTGTCACGTGACACAACACCGCTTTTCTTCAAAATAACTTTATTGAACACATTGAAATAAACAAAGACACGTGTCGGTTGATGGATGTATAGATATCAAGGCTAGGTATCGCCATCTTAAAAATCCTAGATAAAACATATGCAACTAGGCTATATAATTTTATAGAAAAACTGAATTTTTCTTGAGTTGTTTATTTTGCTCTGTGTTTTTCATTTTTAGGGCTGGCTGCTTCTTATTTGCTTGTATATCCTTGTTCTTATTATGGAAGTCTGTTCTTCTCTATTCCCCTTGTATTTATTTTTATTTATATTTTTCTTTTCTTTTCTATATTGTTACATATTGGATGTTGATTTGTCACCATTAGACTTTGTTTCTTTACTTTTTAAATTGTATTTTTAAAGGAGGTGAGAAGCTACGTTTACATATTAGATTATGTTTTAATTTGAGATTGTCATTGTTTCTTTTTGTTACCTTTGTTCTAAATAAAGTAAAAAAAAAAAAAAAAAAAAGGTATCGCCATCTTACCACCGACAGCTGCCCCTTTCACAACATTGGTTTCAATGGAGCATGTACTATTAAATACCTCTAGCTAAACAGCTCCCAGCGCTGCCCAGCGTTGATCATAAGACTTCATTAGGTAGCAGGTTTCACTGGCTCTGCTCTGGACTGGTTCTCTTCCTGTCTTTTTCTGTTAAACTGAACAAATTAACCTCTAAAATAGCCACTCTATCCTGTGGAGTTCCCCAAGGTTCAGTCTTGGGCCCATTCTCATTTTACATCTCCCCATCAGCCTGCCTTTCCTGATGTATCCTGTCACTGCTTTGCTGATTATATTCAGCTCTTCATGCATTTTAAGCCCAATAAGTTTTCCGCTCTAGTCATAGGCGGATCTAGAGGGGGGGCCAGGGGGGCCCGTGCCCCCCCGACAACAAGCTTGACCCCCTTGTGGTCCCCTGCTAAGTGCTTAGTGTTTTAGAATGTCCCCCTTTAAAAAAGCAGCTGGCCCCAGCCTGGTCCCCCCTTTAATTTTGGTCTAGAACTGCCACTGGCTCTAGTCCAGTGCTTAGCCTGCATCAGTGATTGGCTCTCCAGTAATTTTATCATTTAAACACCAGAACAATGTATGTTTATGTTTATTCATTTAGCGGACCCAAAGCGACTTACATTTAGTGACCTATAGGGCATGTTGTGATCTGCGGGGGAAACCGGAGCACCCGGAGAAAAACCCACGCATGCATGGGGAGAACACGCTAACTCCACGCAGAAAGGCCACAGCCGGGAGTCGAACCGTGACCTTCTTACTGTGAGGGAACAGTGCTAACCATTGCGCCACCATGCAGCTCATGTAGACCATGATTATAGCTCCCCCCGATCTTCACACAAGAATCAATCAGGCCCTCAGTTTCTTTAGTTCAGAGGCCAAATCCAGTGTCAGAAATCTGGGTGTGATCTTGGATTCATCACTGAGCTTAAACTCACATGTTAGCTCTGTTTCCCACTGCTGCTGTTTTCACGTGAGGAACATTTCTAAACTGCATCACATGATTTCATCTGATAGAGACAACAGATGGACTGGTGGAGGTCTGAGGGACCTGGTGGAGGTCAGAGGGACCTGGTGGTGGTCAGAGGGACCTGGTGGTGGTCTGAGGGACCTAGAGGGACCTGGTGGTGGTCAGAGGGACCTAGAGGGACCTGGTGTTGGTCAGAGGGACCTGGTGGTGGTCAGAGGGACCTAGAGGGACCTGGTGTTGGTCAGAGAAACCTGGTGGTGGTCAGAGGGACCTAGAGGGACCTGGTGTTGGTCAGAGGGACCTAGAGGGACCTGGTGGTGGTCAGAGGGACCTGGTGGTGGTCTGAGGGACCTAGAGGGACCTGGTGGTGGTCAGAGGGACCTAGAGGGACCTGGTGGTGGTCAGAGGGACCTAGAGGGACCTGGTGGTGGTCAGAGGGACCTAGAGGGACCTGGTGGTGGTCAGAGGGACCTAGAGGGACCTGGTGGTGGTCAGAGGGACCTAGAGGGACCTGGTGGTGGTCAGAGGGACCTGGTGGTGGTCTGAGGGACCTGGTGGTGGTCAGAGGGACCTGGTGGTGGTCTGAGGGACCTAGAGGGACCTGGTGGTGGTCTGAGGGACCTGGTGGTGGTCTGAGGGACCTAGAGGGACCTGGTGGTGGTCAGAGGGACCTAGAGGGACCTGGTGGTGGTCTGAGGGACCTGGTGGTGGTCAGAGGGACCTAGAGGGACCTGGTGGTGGTCAGTGGGACCTGGTGGTGGTCTGAGGGACCTAGAGGGACCTGGTGGTGGTCAGAGGGACCTAGAGGGACCTGGTGGTGGTCAGAGGGACCTAGAGGGACCTGGTGGTGGTCAGAGGGACCTAGAGGGACCTGGTGGTGGTCAGAGGGACCTGGTGGTGGTCAGAGGGACCTGGTGGTGGTCAGAGGGACCTAGAGGGACCTGGTGGTGGTCTGAGGGACCTAGAGGGACCTGGTGGTGGTCAGAGGGACCTAGAGGGACCTGGTGGTGGTCTGAGGGACCTGGTGGTGGTCTGAGGGACCTAGAGGGACCTGGTGGTGGTCAGAGGGACCTAGAGGGACCTGGTGGTGGTCAGTGGGACCTGCTGGTGGTCTGAGGGACCTAGAGGGACCTGGTGGTGGTCTGAGGGAGCTGGTGGTGGTCAGAGGGACCTAGAGGGACCTGGTGGTGGGCAGGGGACCTGGTGGTGGTCTGAGGGACCTAGAGGGACCTGGTGGTGGTCTGAGGGACCTAGAGGGACCTGGTGGTGGTCAGAGGGACCTGGTGGTGGTCTGAGGGACCTAGAGGGACCTGGTGGTGGTCAGAGGGACCTGGTGGGGGTCAGAGGGACCTAGAGGGACCTGGTGGTGGTCTGAGGGACCTAGAGGGACCTGGTGGTGGTCAGAGGGACCTAGAGGGACCTGGTGGGGGTCAGAGGGACCTGGAGGGGTCTGAGGGACCGGGTGGGGGCAGAGGGACCTGGTGGTGGTCAGAGGGACCTAGAGGGACCTGGTGGTGGTCAGAGGGACCTAGAGGGACCTGGTGGTGGTCAGAGGGACCTAGAGGGACCTGGTGGTGGTCAGAGGGACCTGGTGGTGGTCAGAGGGACCTGGTGGTGGTCAGAGGGACCTGGTGGTGGTCTGAGGGACCTAGAGGGACCTGGTGGTGGTCAGAGGGACCTAGAGGGACCTGGTGGTGGTCAGAGGGACCTAGAGGGACCCGGAGGTGGTCAGAGGGACCTGGTGGTGGTCAGAGGGACCTAGAGGGACCTGGTGTTGGTCAGAGGGACCTGGTGGTGGTCTGAGGGACCTGGTGGTGGTCTGAGGGACCTAGAGGGACCTGGTGGTGGGCAGAGGGACCTAGAGGGACCTGGTGGTGGTCAGAGGGACCTAGAGGGACCTGGTGGTGGTCTGAGGGACCTGGTGGTGGTCTGAGGGACCTAGAGGGACCTGGTGGTGGTCTAAGGGACCTAGAGGGACCTGGTGGTGGTCAGAGGGACCTGGTGGTGGTCTGAGGGACCTGGTGGTGGTCTGAGGGACCTAGAGGGACCTGGTGTTGGTCAGAGGGACCTGGTGTTGGTCAGAGGGACCTGGTGGTGGTCTGAGGGACCTAGAGGGACCTGGTGGTGGTCAGAGGGACCTAGAGGGACCTGGTGGTGGTCAGAGGGACCTAGAGGGACCTGGTGGTGGTCTGGTGGTGGTCTGAGGGACCTGGTGGTGGTCAGAGGGACCTGGTGGTGGTCTGAGGGACCTAGAGGGACCTGGTGGTGGTCTGAGGGACCTAGAGGGACCTGGTGGTGGTCTGAGGGACCTGGTGGTGGTCTGAGGGACCTAGAGGGACCTGGTGGTGGTCAGAGGGACCTGGTGGTGTTGGTCCATGTCATCTCCACCTCTGTCAGTGCTCCAGGACAGCTGAGGTAACAGTGTAGCTGATCACCACCAGTGTGTGAGTGACTGATGTGTTGTTCAGCTTTAGGGGGTGGAGAACTCTAAAACACCTATAGACATCCAGGATATTTAGTAGATATTATCAATAATAAATAAAACTATCCAGCAGATCAGCCTGATAGCTTCTATCTATCAGGTCAAATTCTTTATAAACCATGTCCTAACTTATAGATTTGTGTGTGTGTGTGTGTGTGTGCGTGCGTGCGTGTGTGTGTTTGCCTTTAGTTAACTGCAAAACCCCATGACTAAACATGAGTACTCATCTGTTGTGTTTTAATGTAATTTGTCTTTATGATCTTTATTCTTTGAATCCTGTTTTAATTCTGATGTTTTTTTCTGTGAAGATAAGCAGACCCTCTTCATCGTTCATCTGGACTGTAACAGTATCTGTTAGGAGCGAGTCCAGTCACAGTCAGTACTCTAACTGCTTGAATCAACTGTTGTGACACACTTGGAAGGACTGCAGGCTGAATCAATATTTGTCTCCATCAGAGCACAAACAGGACTCGTCCACTCGTGCACGTACACATACACAACACATTAGTTCAGGGGCCACTCCACAGTGCTCCTCTGTAGGAGAGTCTGCTCATTAGGGTTCACGTCAGGGTTTCTTCTAATCTCATCCTCGGTCCTTATTGATAGGAATACCTGAACTCTGATTGGCCTATTTGACTAACAACTGCCCTTTAAGAAGCAACAACAAGAAGATGCAACATGACTTTTGTAGGATTGTTGTTTTTTATTCTGGCTACATTCCATTTCTTCACTGTCTACAGCAGGCCAGCAGGTAAGATCAGATCCCTCACTGTGCAGCATGCTTCCTTTGATTGTCCCTAAAGTGATAAAGGCTTCATACTTATGCACCTTTTAAGCTGCTCTCTGCAAACAAGCTAGCTAGCTTACACAAACACGGTCTCAGAACTCTCACCCCTCCTGTCGACTAATCCCTAGCTACCTATATCTAGCTTTCTTGCAAACCAACCAGCCAGATTAGGGTTAGAGGTTTGTTAGCCTCAATGCTAACGTCTTGGTTACAGTATCATTAGTAAGTGGCTTTGGATAAAAGCGTCTGATAAATACAGAAACATAACAAACTTAAAGACAAAAAGATAAGCTCTGTCCTTACTGTTATAAACCAAGTGTACAAACCCAGAAAGTACCGTAATAGAATTCCTTCCATTGTAATTTTTATTCTTATGTGTGTTTCCTGTCAGGCATCCACCTGCGTGACATGGAAAGCTTCATTCAAGCTGTGCAGCAGGTTGAAAACTCCAACCCCGGTCTGTCGACCTTGACCCTGGTCAGAGGTCTGCGAAGGACTGCTGGTCATGATGATAAGATGACCATCCATTTCTTGGGTTCATCAAACAATCTCAGTGACACAGAGGTTCTGGAGAAATCAATTCTAAATGCTACATCTTTCAGTTTTTTTGATAAGGCCATTCACCACATTGTGACAGACCACGGAGAAGAGCGGGGGGTGGTCCTCGCTCCAGATGGAACCACAGTGGCACTCGCACCCTTATTATTGGGGATTGAATCAGGCCTTAAGGCCAAGATGGAGGGGACCCAACCTGCTGGGATGTTTCCTCTGACTCTTGGTAGGACACTGGGCCTGTCGTTCCTCAGCCGTCAGGACATCCCACTATCTCTTCGTCTAGGGCCTAATGGATGCTGGGATAGTGTGGAGCACCCAAAGGTATTCAAGCTGTCTCAGCCTGCTTCTCTGGCCACAGATGCCATTATCAGTGGTGGCATGGATGGAGTTGTCCTGGGCATGTGCATCAACAGTCTACCTGCATCTGCACAGCCCCCAAATCTCAGTGAGATCTTAAAAACATACTACAGTTTTACTCTGAATGAGAATCAGGGTCTTGATGCTGTGACCAGCCATGTCAGTCCAAGGAGAAGGGAGCTCTCAAGATCCCTTCTGGAGTCACTTGATCTTCACAGCAAAGTGATGGAGACACTAGCTTTGATCTGGAAGCTGGAGCAGACAGAATGGATTGCTCTGGACACCGGGGTGCACGAGGCAGTGAAGGATGGATTACAGGCATTTGTGCACAAGTACTGGGGTGAGTGTCTACAAGTTATCAGATTTGTTTGGATGTAAAACAAAATGATTCCAATTTCTAATACTGATTAACCTAAATTAATGTGTTAAAAGACGAATCTAAAACTATGACTTATAGAAATAAGTCATAGTAGTCAAGTCATAGTATCTGCCCCATACTCCTGAAGGGCCCCCCGCCCACAGCGTGCCCCTGGGACAGTCATAAGCCTCGTGCCTTGGTAACTGCTACACCTTGCTTGGCCCTATAAGAGCTGTCTGCTGCTTCTGGAGACCCACAGACCAGCCACGTCCTCTAGGCCTCCTTCAGCGTAAAAGCCCTCCTAAACTCTGATGTCCACCAGCGTGTATGGGTGATACCACGACTGGCACCGGCCACCTTACAGCCGCAGTTAGTAACAGTCACCTCAACAATAACAGAGCAGAGCAAGGCCCATTGTTCCTCACTGTCTTTACTGTATGTGGGATGGGAAATCTTTGCCTGAGGTGGGAGTTCTTCCACTAACTAAGGTCCATTATTAAAACACCACTCAGGTTCAGACTGGGTGGGCTGTTCCTCCCAGTCATGCACCTCCAGGTCACGCTTTCATTGCCTACATGAGAGTTGAAGTCCCCCAGCAGGACTATGGAGTCCCCAGTTGGAGCACCGTCTTGCGCTGGTATCATTGTTCCTAAAAAGGGTGGGTACTCTGTGCTGCTATTGGTGCCTGAGCATAAACAACAGTCAGGACCCGTTCCCTGACCTGAACATGCAGGGATGCTAGCAGCTACCCTTTCATCCCCCAGAGTGTCGAGGCGAGTCGGACTAGATCTAGCCCGTACCGCTCTACCTCTTCCACAAGCTCCAGCCCCTTTAGGGTTAGTCAGAGAGGTGATGTTAATGCCCTGATAGCTGGTTTGGGTCACGGAATTGGACCGCCCAAGAACCTGCCTTGGTCTGCTACCCGATCCACAATGCACCGGACCCTTGATGGTCCCACTGCTGGTGGTGGGTCCCCAGGTGGATGAGCCCATGTAACCAGTTGATATGGAGACAAAAGGTTTGATTGTCTCAAAATGTTCATGAATCAGTTGCTGTCATTTACATAAATCAGTTGATGTGTATGCTGTATTGTTGGATTTCAGATCAGTCTATTAGGTGTTTTAACCCAAACCTTTTGTCCTCCTACGTACAGATTGTCCTGAAATCATCCCTCGCTGCCAGTGGGGGGCTAGGGCCCATCGGGGTACACCTACCCCACTGTCCCTCAACTTGCAGTTCCTCTACATTCATCATACCTATGAACCTTCATCACCCTGTCTTTCCTTTACAAGCTGCTCTCGTGACATGAGGGCTATGCAGCATTTCCACCAGGAAGACCGTGGGTGGAGTGATATTGCATACAGGTAACTGACCTTTAAAAGAATTGTTTGTACCTGTTGAGTCTACCTGTTAGGGAGGCTCAATGGATTTGATGTCTGCAAGAATATACTGTCTTATTGTCTGAATGCTGAGCATTCCACCTACAGCGAGCCTGTTTGTTCCCATTCTGTATGATCTTTGAACTTTCTCTTCTTGTTCCACAGGTTTTCAGTTATTTCAACAAATGATGTATCAAAATGTTCAGCTCTTCCTGGACTCTGACTTTTGGTTTTAATGTATTTCAGGAGTGTGTGTGTCTGTGTGTGTGTGTGTGTGTGTGTGTGTGTGTGTGTGTGTGTGTGTGTGTGTGTGTGTGTGTGTGTGTGTGTGTGTGTGTGTGTGTGAGAAAAGCAGAGAGGAATGTCAGCCCATCATGATTACGGTACTTGGTGTCATGTCCTGCCTGTCTGTCCCCTGTGTTTTCCCTGTTCCTCCTCCCGTGTCCTGCACTAATCCTCCACAGGTGCGTCTCGTCTCCCTGGTCACCTCCCTCCCTGTACATGCTGTTTAGCTCAGTCAGTCCCTGTTGGTTCCTTATGTTGGATCCCTGGCCTTGTGTGTCCTGTGTCTCCTGAGTTCAGCCAGCAGTAAAGCGGTTTTTGGTTTCACCTCACCGTTTCCTGCATCCTTTCCTCCTCACTTGGGTCCTGCACTTACCCCAACCATGACACTTGGGGTGTATTATTATATGCTTTGGATGCTTGCCACCATTGAGAGTTTGTCCCAGGAAAGGGTTTTTGTTCTCTAAGACCCGTCGACCTTTAACCCTTTAGTTTAAAACACATGAACCAACAAGGTGTGGTCAGCTGGAATCTCCCATAATGCAACATTCCAACTACTGGAAGTGAACATTAGTGAACATCTGGTGGGATCTACAGTGTGTGTGTGTGTGTGTGTGTGTGTGTGTGTGTGTGTGTGTGTGTGTGTGTGTGTGTGTGTGTGTGTGTGTGTGTGTGTGTGTGTGTGTGTGTGCTGCACCGTGTGTGCATCACAGAGCATTCACAGCCATATGCGTGCTCCTCAGCAGTGCCCTGCAACTGGAAGTGCAAATTAAGACAAGCCTCACTGACAATGGGCTGCATGACCCGGCCCAAATGTACCATGGGTCCACCGGCCAAACGCCAAGTATGCCTGATGGGCAGTCCAGTGGGGAGCGTTCCCTATCCAGTAGCACATTGTTTATCAGCTTGCACCATCTGCTGGTGGGAGTATATAAGGCTTACTGTCAGACCCAAGAGGGAGGAACAACCCCACCCCACCCCCACCACTTCCACTAAATCGATCCCTGTATATTAGGGCTGGACAATATAGAAAAAAGAGCCTATCAATTAAAAAACCTCATAGGCTATTTAATGTAGAAAATACATTTTAAGTGCAGCCCTGGTTATTTGATGCTATTCCTTAATGAACAACTTTTAAATAAACAACACTCAAAAACTGAATTCAGTTCAACCATTTATTCAAACATTTCAGCCCAACCAATCACAAGCCAGGAATCCCAGTTTGTTGCTTTGTGCTGCAGAGGGTCCAGAGAGCCTTACCTGGATCAGCACAGCTCGTATTCCTGAGGGTCTGAGCAGCTTAGAGGATGAAACAAGTTGCTTATCAGATGTCGTTTTAATTGATTCTCTGCTACTTTGGCAAACAACCGTCAGACTTGTTAAAATCTAAGTATTTCCATGCTGGTGCGTCCCATTTCCAGTGAAACCTTTTTTTCTGAACAATTTCCTCCACCTGTCCTTGCTGCAACATCTTTTGT
>SSNR01000196.1:0-47118 GCA_006937965.1 Callopanchax toddi
GTGTGGGCCCTCCCTCCTCCCTCTCTCCTTCTCTCTCTCACTGAGACTGTGTGTGTGTGCGCGCGCAGCTTCAGAACCGGGTCCTGTGGACGTCAGGCAGCGCTGGGTTCTCAGGTGTTTTTCAGGCTTGAGGATGAATGCGTGTGTGAATTGAGTGACGCGCTCACCTGTACAGAGCTCACGCTGAAAACACTGCAGCTGCAGCGGGTCCCACAGAAGGTGTCGGCTCCATACGTACTAAACAGAACCGGACCGAACCAAAAACCCAAACTAGTCTGAAAACGCCAGAAGTTGATCTGGCTGGAGCTGGACTTTGCCATCAGGTGTTTTAATCCTCAATAGACCTGTAACTTTGAGGTGGAGCGGACATCTGGGACCGCTCGCGGTCTAAGAGCTGCTTCCTGCTGGCGGCGCTTCTGCCGTTTGAACATAAAGCATGCGCCCCCTGCTTGGGCGCGATAGTAAGACGACCCCCCCTTTTCAAAATTATTTTTAATGAAAAAACCTCGTCTTATATGCGAGCAAATACGGTAATTGAATCCAAAGGGGAAGACAGACACGTCTTGCTGTTCATCCTATTAAACAGTCAACTTGTTGGATAAAATAATCGCTGGTTGAAACCCGAGAACGGCCAGTGACACCGGGTTTTGCTGGTTCCATTGGTTCTGTTGATCTAATACTGGACCCAGTTGATCCATAGGATGCTCTAATGAATCTATCAGCTGATCGATCGTCCAGTCATTGTCTAGAAATCTCTAAAAACTCTCTCCCATTCATCTGGAGTCTGCCTGCTGGCTGAGCTGCGCAGCACATCCAGCGCATTACGCACAAGTGTCCCTGCAGGATTCCTAAGTCTCAGAAATCACACTTAATGCACCAATAAGTGCAGTTTGTTATATAATCTGAAGACGACTGGATGAACATAATGGGATATTTTTCGAAAATGCGACATATTTTCATTCAGATTTTAATTTTTATTCTTTTTAGAGACGGATTGTTGGTTCGGTGTGTGCGGGGGTCTAAAAGTCTTTAATTGTGTCATAAATTCAACATTTTCCATCTCACCAGCTGCTCTGACAGGTTTCACGTCTCCAACATGTGCTTACGCAAGGTCTAAAGTTTGCTTAGAGTTGCGCACATTTTTCCATTATGTTTTCTTTTATAAATCCCAAATTTTGCATAAAAAGTGACCTACGCAACTTTTTGGCCCATTTTGTGCATAAGCAAGTTTTATAAATGAGCACCCTGGTAAATTTAACTTTTACCGTAAACTAGTCAATATGTCCTTTTTCAAAATAAAAGACTTACTGTAAGTTCCAAGAAAAGCCCAAATCTAAATCGTTCAAAGTTGGTGACAAAGCCGTTCCAAATGTACGTGGTTCACAAGCTGCCGTCATGTTGTTTAATTTTAAAGTTGAAGCTCTGCTGTCATTGGCTAATCCCATCCACTATACTGTTAGAGCGTTGTGATTGGCTCAATATAAGACTGACTTGACCAATCAGTGGGCTGTGTAGGTTCCAATGGAGCATGGCTAGACCAAACTCTGCAGACAGTCTAGTTTACTAGGGTAACTTCAGAAACCAGTTCAAATGGTTTTCCTGTTTTGCTGTCAAGAGACAGACAGATAGTGGCTAAGATGTTAATCTCGCAATCACAGGATTGCTGGTTCAAATTTCACTCCTGCTGGATGGACCATTTTAATTTTTGTACTTGCTGACTTTTGAAAGTCTATCTGAAGTTTGTTACTTAACTATTCCTCAAAATTACACAGACTACATACTTTAAATATATTTAAATCTTTATTAAACAGTATGAAAATGTTTCACAACTGAGCCAAGTGTCCTCTTTTTCAAAAATCAGAACATGATAACCCTACTTAAGTTGAAGTACATATACCAGTTATAAAAAGAATGGTAAAAGTACCGATTGAGCTCTTTTACTTAAGTAAAAAAAAAAGTACAGGTTCTAAAATGTACTTACAGTGAGTACAAAAGTAAAAGTAAATATTTTTTTTTCCTTCAATGTCATGAAATAACTTTTGAAAACTCTAAAAAAACAACAATAAAAGTTCTAGGCTCACAAAACAAGTGTTTCTCTTTTGTTCACAACCTGCACAGAGTTGGTAAAGAGAAGAAAACGACTGATTTTTCAGACAGGATGATATCTGAACAGAGGTCCTGGAGGAGACGGTTTCAGAGTTTTGGTCTCAGCACTAAACCTGTCATTAACTCTGCATTAACTCTCCCTGAATATACTTATATAGAATATAGAATTCTATATAGAATATAGAACAAAAGGTTTCGCACCATCCATCAAATTTTGACATTTAGTTTTTGGGGGTCAAGAGGTCACCGGTTTCAAACAATAGAGGTCAATGGGGCGTGGCTGGAGGTCAAAGGTCACCATCCATCAAATTTTGACATTTAGTGGTCCTTCTTACTCTCTCTTACGGTAAATGTTGTCATTAAACGTTTCTCTTAGATCTTCACGATCTCTCTGTCAGTCAGACAGCAGACGTGCTGCAGTGAGACGTCTCTCGGAGCACTTCCGTGTTCGTCATTCATCACATTTCACCACCTAATAAAACATTTTTCCATCCATCCACTTCATCACAAGCACCTCGAGTTTCAGCCTCTGTAAAATTACGCTTCCTAAACCTCTCCATTGTCACGATTTACTGTTAAAAGCCAGATATCCACCGGCTTATGCATATGCAATTATTCATGAGGTACTTTGCATTGACCGTATATGGCAGAATGTGGGAGTGTAGGAGGAGGGTTTTGATCCAAAAACAGCTGAGCACAGTTCTAGGTCTGACAGCGATTTATAAAGCAGAATTGCGTGGATCTGTGAGTCCGCAGGGTTTTATAAATCGGAAATGGAATTTGCGTACCTGAAATTGTTTGGCTGAGCTTAAGCAAGTTTTAGTAAGGATTCTAAGCAAAGTTTTATAAATGAGCACCCAGCTGCCTCTGGTTGTTACTAAATGGCTCTAATTGGTCCTAGCACTATCCAGTAACATGTGAAGACAGTTTGATTGACAACCGTTGATCCCGCCCTTATGAATAAGTTGTTTCAATGGACCATGGCCAGACTACTGTATATATCTACATACAGTATATAGTCTGGCTTGCCAGGCTAGTCCGAAGTTATATCGCAAATAAAACACACACTATGAACCACTGTATGTTCTGTCTGTGAGAGGGATATTTGCATCTGTTAATGTCTATTTCCAGGGAAAAATAATAATAATAATAATAATACCTCAAACTTATATAGCGCTTTTTCGGACACTCAAAGACGCTTTACAAACAGAGCAATGAACACAATTAATAAACACACACAATCTAAGAACACTGACGGCAAGTTAATTAATGGGTGCTGGTGAGGATGATGATTAAGGGAAAGCCTGTTTGAATAGGTGGGTTTTGAGCAGTGACTTGAAAGTGGAGAGAGAGTCGGAAATCCTGATGTTTTGTGGTAGAGAATTCCAAAGAGTTGGGGCAGCAGCGGCAAATGCTCGATCCCCCAATGTGCGATGTTTTGTTCTTGTTGGCGAGAGGAGATTGGAGTCAGCAGAGCGGAGGTGACGGGTAGGAGAATGACAGTGGAGAAGTTCAGTGAGATAAGGGGGAGCAAGGTTATTGAGGGATTTGTAGGTGATGAGGAGCAGTTTGTAATGAATCCGGTGTTGAACTGGGAGCCAGTGGAGTTGTTTGAGGACAGGAGTTATGTGGTCTCTGGAGCGGGTGTGGGTGAGTAGACGTGCTGCTGAGTTTTGGATGTACTGTAGTTTGTGTAAGGCCGTGGAAGGAAGTCCGTAGAGGATGCTGTTACAGTAGTCTAGTCTGGAGGTAATGAAGGCAAAGATGAGTATTTGAGCAGTGGAGTGAGAGAGGGATGGGCGGAGACGGGCGATGTTACGGAGGTGGAAGAACGATGTCCTGGTGATGTTATTGATGTGAGATTTGAAGGAGAGGGAGGAGTCAAAGATGACGCCAAGGTTGCGAACTCTAGAGGAGGGTGTGACTGTGTGACCGTCGATTAGGAGGGAGATATTTTGAGCAGAGGATAAGAGGGATTTGGGACCAGTTATAATGAGTTCAGTTTTGTTGCTGTTGAGTTTTAGAAAGTTGGTGTCCATCCAGTGTTTTATGTCACCCAGGCAGCCTGTGATGGTGGAGAGAATGACTGGGGTGATGGATTTGGTGGAGATGTATAGTTGTGTGTCGTCAGCGTAGCAATGAAAATGGAGTCCATGTTGGCGTATGATGTGTCCGAGGGGAAGCATGTAAAGTTTGAAGAGGAAAGGCCCCAACACCGAGCCTTGGGGGACGCCATGGGTGACAGGGGCAGTGTATGAAGTGCAGTTGTTGACGGAGACGTAGTGGTGGCGATCGGAGAGGTAGGAGGTGAACCAGTTGAGTGCTGAGCCTGTGATACCAATGGATGAATGAAGACGGTTGAGGAGGATGGAGTGGTCGATGGTGTCAAAGGCTGAGCTGAGGTCGAGGAGGAGGAGAATGGTGAGGGAACCAGAGTCAGAGGCAATCAGGAGGTCGTTGGTGACTTTTAATAAAGCTGTTTCAGTGCTGTGGTGGGTACGGAAACCAGATTGAAATGTTTCAAAAAGCTGGCAGGATTGTAGATATTGCTGGAGCTGAGTGGTGACTGAACGTTTCAGGATTTTAGAGAGTAGTGGGAGGTTGGAGATGGGTCTGAAATTATCCATAATGTCTGGGTTCAGACCAGGTTTCTTCAGGATGGGAGTGATGGAGGCAAGTTTGAGACACGGTGGGACAGATCCAGTGGTGAGGGAGGTGTTTATGATGTCGGTGATGAGAGGGCTGACAGCAGGGAGACATGCTTTGATAAGGGGGATGGGATGGGGTCCAGATGACAGGTGGTGAATTTCATGGAGGAGAAGAGCTTGGTAGTGTTGGATGGGATGAGAGGTGTGAAGGTAGAAAAACTGTGTGTAAGTAATGGACTGAGTTTGGGTTCTGAGGTAGAGCAGGCAGACGGAGAGGAGGCAAGCTGGCTGTGAATGGATGTAATTTTAGAATGGAAGTGGGTCAGGAAGTCATTGCATTTGAGTGGTGTGAAGGTGGTGGTGATGTTGTCCTTAGGTCGGGATAATTTACTGAAAACAGAGAATAAGGTGCGGGGGTTGGAGTAGTTGGAATGGATTATGTCAGAGTAGAACATGGAGCGTGCGTTACTGCAGGCTGTTTTGTACATTGTGGTGTGATGTTTGAGGATTTGACTGTGAACAGTGAGACCGGTTTTTTTATATAGGTGTTCCAGTTGTCGTCGTTTTTTCTTCAGAGCGTGGAGTTCCGGGGTGTACCAAGGAGCAGACTGGGAGAAGGATACGGTTAGTGTCTTAGGGGGGGCTAGCTGATTCAGGCAGGTGGAGAGAGTGTGGTTGTAGAGGTCAACAAGGTCAGAGGGTGTGGGGTCAGGAGGGAGCAGGGAACTGGAGACAGCATCAGATATGGAGGATGAGAGAGTGGTAGGAGACAGAGACTTTAGATTTCGGATGGTTATTGTACGTTGTTACCGTTTGGGCTGGGGGATGGGAATGTTCAGGTCCATGGTTATGGCCATGTGGTCGGAGATGGTTAGGTCGGTTAGTGAGAGGTTCTGAATAGTCAGGGAGGATGAAGTACAGACCAGGTCCAAGATATGTCCTTGTCTGTGTGTGGGGGAGTTTATGTGTTGAGTCAGATTGAAGCAGTTTAAAATGTCCAAAAAATCAGATGTGAGCTTAGATGTGGGAGAGTCAACATGGATGTTGAAGTCCCCTAGGAGGAGAACAGAAGGTGAGATGGAGGAGAGCTGAGTAAAAAATTCACTGAAGTCTGAAAGAAAGGTTTGAGTTGTTTTGGGGGGGGGGGGCGGTATATTATGGCGACTATTAGTGATTGAGATCCGGGAAGTCTGAAGACCAGGTGTTCAAAGGATGGAGCAGGGGGTATGGAGATGGGGCGCAGGGTGAGGTCCTCGCGATGGATGACGGCGATGCCCCCAGCCCGGCCTTCTGAGCGGGGTTTATCCAAATAGCAGTATCCTGTGGGGGTGGTCTGGTTTAATGTGAAATAGTCCATGGGTTTGTGCCAAGTTTCAGTGAGAAAGAGAAAGTCCAGTTTATTGTCTGTTGTGAATTCGTGCAATATTTGGCTTTTGTTATTGAGAGACCTGGTGTTGAGTAGGGCAGATTTGAGGTGCTTTTGTTGTGAAGTCCTTGGGGCAGAAGTCGGCACAAGCAGGATGCTATTATGGGTCATGTGACCAGAGCTCGGATGACGTAGATGGATGTTTTGGAGCCGTTGAATGGAGGAGCGGAAGCTACGGTCGGACCAGAGCGTGGGAATGCGGTTATCAGATGAGAAGTTGTAGACAAACTTGCGACGGGAGCCTCTGTGGATGTAGGGGCGACGTCGGAGAAGTCCATGCTGTGAGATTGTAGTGAGGAGGTCCGAAGATGGAGGTGCACGGTGGTTGAGCCGAAAGAGCTGCAAGGGTGCGTACCGCGGGGCCATGGACGGCAGGATAGCAGAGAATGGAGGCCACAGAGGGGCCAGGAGACAAGCCAGCCACAGCCACAGCATCACAGGTGAGAGGCTCGATGCGTGGTCCGGACTGGCCTCGGCGGAGTGAGGTGAGGTAGCTTCACACGGGCGTCGGAGAGAAACCACGCCGAAAAAAGACTTAAAAGGCTAAAAAAGGCTTAAAAAACTAAAAAGACTTAAAAATATACGGTCTGGGGGTGACACTGCACCAAAATCAGGTAGGAAAAGCAGCAAAAACAACTTAAACTTTTAGTTGGACGGAGAAGCGGCAGCCAAACGCGCCAGCGTCCTCTCACGTCAGCTAATTGAAAATGATAAAACCCGAACAATTTCATTAATCTGCGAAAAAACAAACAAACTGGATGCCCTGGACAGAATGTGAAAAGAGGACATGTTTGGGGAAAAGAAGATGTTTGGTCACCCTAACTTAAGTAAAGAATATTAGGTGTAGTACTTTTGCCCCCTCTGATGCCATGCCTGGATGGTTCCACTTTTTTCACATTTTAATTGATTTGTTTGTGAGCCCAAAAGAGCCATATTTACTATATCTAAAATAGCACTGTGTCTAAATGTAAATGAAAACCACGTTTCCTGTGTAGTTATATGGTTGAATATCCATCACCACTTGGAATAAAATACCATGTTTCAACATGCACTTTAGTTCTGGTCCAAGAAGACAAACCTTAAAAACAGATTTTCTAAACTGAGTGATAAAGTTTAAACTGGTTACTGGTTTCATTCTATCTGTTTAGATCTGAGAGCTGATTTATCTTTTTTAGGTCACTGAACCTCACTTTGGGGAGGCACATTCATGAATTTGAAGGCTACAGCTTCTGAATGTGCAAAACGATTTTGTCCAAGTTCCAAATTCAACCATTTTCCTTTTGAATCAAATGCTCCACTTTTAACAAAATTATTTTCATAACTCCATACAAATCTGAACCGAATTAGTCAGAAATCCAATTTTCAGTTTCAGAGCAAAGATAATTTATTAATTTGGGGGCTGAAGCCAAATGAGGTCTTGCTTTATTTTCAACCCTTCTCTATTTGAACTTTGATACTGGCAGTGATAAAACACATTTGTGCTTAAAAAACTACACAGTAAACAAGACCAAAAGGACTAAAATCCATGTCTTGGTGCTTTTCTAACATGGTAGATGATTACTTTAATTTAGGATTAAATAGCATTTGTTCAAAAACGTTTGTGCTAAAATACCTCAAATTTTCATGTAATATTTGTTATATTTTGCAAATCTAAATGATACTCCATAAAAATGCAGTTGGTTGTATTGACTCAAAATATTTTTTTGCAAAATTCTCAGCCATGCAGAATATATATAACCTTTGAAAGTAACTTCATTTTTTATTGTTACAAAAGAAAAAAAAACTCACAAAGTTGTGCAGTTCACTAATTTACTATTGAAGCTGATTAATGTCATTTTATTTCTGACCCATGTGTGAATTGTTTACTTTTTGTGGCAACAAATTTATTAAAAGCCTCTGGATTAAAGAAACTGCAGTAAAATTTTGCTTTTCACACTTTTTCACATGCAATCCATCTTTTTCAAAGCTTTTACTTTGTCTTATCAAATACAACTGATAGTTTAAGTAATAAAAAACAAGAAAAACAACTATTATGAGCTTTTTAATGATACATCACCAGCACTTTTATTCACCCTTCCTTGTCTCCTGGTACCATTTTCTCCTCATTTGTTGCAAACCAGGAAAAACCTACTCTTATGAGACTTGGCAATGAGGCCTCTGCGGGAAGAAAGGAGTAAATGAACAGAGCACAAGGGGAAATATGGATTTATTGGAATTGGGGCGCGTCCTGCTGTCATCTGTGGACACGTTGTTGTCGTCAAGTGTAATTTATTACAGCACGCAGGCAGGGGCAGTTTTAGTTTTACATGTAGAATCAATCACCGGTGCTGTCATTTGGATTTTAACACACTTGCACACAAACAGAGAAGGCACACACCTTTACTCACAAGCACTGCTTTTAGAGGGAAAGCCAAGGCTAAAAAATGAGTGCCACAAACAACCATCCATCAAGCCCACAAAATAACAGAGGCAACGCTGAGCAGATATGTATAAACCCCTGCAATATCTGCAATCCCCCTGAGTACACAGACAATCAGCAATCACTAGCAGCGACGCACCCACTCTGCCTTCCACCAGGCTCCACAGAAATCCTGTTCCACTGTTGGACTGAGCTTATAGATGCCCTGATGGGTCAGGGATGGACTTATTCAATGTTAGCAGGAGGAATCCTGAAGTAGCAGCAAACAGCCTTTAAGCTGCTATTGCCATTATAAAAATAAGGCCTTATCTATGAATTAGAGCCATTTAAAATGTTTAAAAAATTCTATGAAAAGTCTAAAAAATTTCAAGATTAATGTCATAAATTGGTGCAAAAGAGACTCGCTGTTACAAAGTTGTAAACCTGCAAGAAAATAGATCTAAAATCTGGCTGTGGTTCAGAGGACTAGAGGTTGTCCACAAAAATCAGGATTCAATCCCAGGCCTGAGCCCTGTGTCGAAGTAGGCAACATACTGAACCTTTTCCTTGTAAAACTTCTTTATTTACAACAGCACCTACTTAAAATTTATTACTTTAAATTTGGACGATTGTGACAAATACAGTCACGGTTTCTGAGATTTTTCAGATTTTTTTCTTTATTCTGAAATTTTCATCTAGAAAAGCCCTAACATACAATTTCAGAAATCAAACACTGTGTTTTCTTGTGAGCAGGTTTGTTCCTGATGCTATTTAATTGAACATCCATGTCTTCAACTCAGTGATTCCTGTCCCAAAGAGAGATATCTATCAGTCTAATTTGCTAGATTCACACTGTGTTGAGCATGTGAGAAATTATACAAGTTGCAGCAGATCATACGGTGAGGAAGAGTCTTAATTAGGGGTTGGACGTCTTGAATATAACTTACATCAACAGGTCCTCATGTTAGATCACCACTCTGTGTTTTACACTGTGATTTGCCATAGAACCAAGCTCAAGTCACAGATGGTGCAAAGCAGCAGCTAAAAATACAATCACAGCTGGTTGACAGCTGTGTGGCTGCCGTAGAACGG
The DNA here is from genome assembly GCA_006937965.1 of Callopanchax toddi. NCBI lineage: Eukaryota > Metazoa > Chordata > Actinopteri > Cyprinodontiformes > Nothobranchiidae > Callopanchax > Callopanchax toddi. Next base: position 9,671 of record SSNR01000196.1, read on the forward strand.
AATTTATATCACAAGATTCTTTTTAGAGCCTGCCAACGTGAATGGAAAAATAATCACTTTATTCACACGGAACCTTGAAAAAATACTTTACAAAACACTTTGACAGAATGAGAAAACCAGCTTAAAGTTTTTAAAGAATTTTAACTTCAGGAACATTTGCAAGAACTGTTCTAAATAGAAGATAAGAAACAACAACTTTTAGGTTTATGTTCATTTTTTCTTTTCAACTTTAATTTTTCCAAATTTACAATCTCATTTTTCAAATTTACAGTTTATGTTTTCCTAGTTTATACTTTTTTTTTAAAGTAGAGCTGATCCCGTTTTTGTCATGTTTGGGGGTAGTGCAGGACCCACGTGTGGAGGATGGAGGCAGGAACAGGTGAGGAGTAACCAAAGAAAAAAGCCTTTATTGCTGGTTGAACTCAGGAGACACGAGACACAAAGCTGGGGATATACAACACTAGGAACTGACAGGGAGTGACTGAACTAAACAGCATATATAGGAAGGGCGTTAATTAAGGAGACGAGACACACCTGTGGAGGATTATTGCAGGACACAGGAGGAGGAACACAGGCACAAACTGGGCACAAGGGGGCAGAACATGACAGTTTCAATGCCACGTTATTCTTTTCAAACCTGTTCTTGTTATTCTGTAAATGTTCAAATTGAAAACTCAACCCAGATGTGATGAAATACCTCAGCAGTGGCGCAGCCTAAATGTGACCCAGCTCTAAATGATCAAAACTGGGCTTTTTTTTTCCACCCAGCAGATTTTTTTATATGAAAGCACCAAAGCTATTTTATTCAATGTAAGGAAAATAAGTTTTTGAGACATTACAAGAAAAAAAAAAAACTTTGTCTGAGTCATACAGCAAATCTTTCTGATGTTGAGATTTATTTTTATGTGTTTAGGCCCCATCTACACCATGATTAACGGGACCAAAGGGCCTTGGCCGAGCATCTTTATGTGACGAGTGGGAAGTGAGAACATGTTGACAAGGGACCCAGGCTCTTTCCAACAGACTAACAGGGATTGGACAATATGATTTCTAATTCTGCTCTACCAAGTTTGGAAAAGTTTGTTACTTATACAGTTTCATTGAGTTATTTGGTCTCATGTAAGGAAAACTTAGAGCTTATTGCACCTATAAAGCCCCCCAAAAATGAGGCCAAATTGATTCAAACTGTTGCCACTTCTCCTCTTCATAGTTATCAAATAGTTAAGCACTAAAGAAACACAACAGCTCTGAGTTTATGTCTGACATAGAAGTCCAAGCAGCAGATTTGATGACATAATTGTAGGTACAGGACAATTGTGGCAAACACCAATTTATGATTCACGACTTACAACAGCTATTACAGCTTTTTGAACTGCATCTTATTTTCAAAAGAGCTCAAATTTAATTAGGAAACAACACTAATAAAACTGCACAAACAGAATAATAATGGAGCGTTTTGAAATAACTATTAGTTATTTTAACTACACCCTCTTCACATAAATAAAGCTTATTTCTGGTTTATAATGAAAAGTGATAAACTGTCATTTAACCCTGATAATAGCTAATATTTACTGAAGGTATCTAGGTTCTTTGAAAGAGTACAGTGAATTGAAATACCTTATTAATAACGTGAACTGAGACCAGATAAGATTGAACAATCATTTAATTTGAAAAACCTAAGAACACAGACAGATAAAACAGTTTGAAAGTTTGATGTAAACACAATTAATATTCTTAAACATGTTGAGGATGTTAAAGATAGTTTAATTGTGAGTTTTAACGGACCGTAGCATATGTTTTAATGACTAGGGAAGTTAGTTAATTTAGTTAACCTAGTTGGGACTTTAAGAGTCAATTTAGGGCTAATTTGAGTTGTTATGGAATTTGGTTTGGCTTAATTTAGTTTGGAAGAATTAAGCTTTATCAAAGCAAACCTCTCGATCAGAAAGTGGTGTTCGCTCACTGAAAGGTGGACGCTCCTGGATCTGGCAGGCGTTGGTTTCTCCACAAGCTGAGGCTGGAGTCCCCAGACTCGGAGTGGTGGTCCTGGAAGGCGTGGCCGCCGAGGACCTCGCCGGACAGTCCGTGGATACGTCCGGATCAGCAAGGGAGGCATTTCAGCAGGCATGCTGAAGTCATTTCTGATCAGTTCCCGTAGTGAGGGAGAGACGAGAGGCCTTGTTCAAAGCTGATAAGAGTTCAGCTAAGACTCGAAGGATAGCAGCTCAGGCTGCATTCAGGCTGTAGCTCAGACCAAGACTGAGACTGTAGGAGGACTAGACAAGACTAGACAAGACTGGAACTGAATATTAGTTTTGAGACTACGTTATCTTAAATTCAACCAATCAGAAGATATTAAGTGTACTAATCAAAACTGAGTTAGTGAAGTTGTGGGTGGCTCTGATTGGATAAGGGGACTGTGAGGGAGTTACCAACTCACATATGACTTCTGCCCATTAAAGACTCACATTATAATGGTAGAAATGCATGAAATAGCAGAGAAGCATTATAACACTTTGAGTGTGTGAGAGGGCAAATGCCCTTGAGCAGGAACACTACCTAAGAATGTTGTGTAAACAAGAGATTACAGTTGGAACACCAGTCTGTGGTGTTAAAGAAGAGACTTCTTTACAGAGAGTGTTTTATTAGACCAGTTAGTGTCCAGTTAAGGTCATCTGGGAGATGGACACCTGAAAGTAGACAGTAGGACACCTGTAGGAATCTTGATTCAGGTTAACATAATCCAAGAGTGATTGTATTCCAAGTTATTGGGAAAAAGATGGATTATTGTTGTGATGGTCAACAGAGGTCAAAGGTCAGAGGATGTAGCCTATTTGGTGAGGCTACAATAATAAAAACATTACTACAGTAGAAGAGCATCTGTGTTTGTTTCCTTACAATAATGTACATAATGGTAGCAATACAAAGTCATCAGTCTATAAATTTGGATTTAACAATTTTAAAACTCACTAATTACAATCCACACCATGAGAGAAAACATTTTGCTCAGTAGGAAATAAGTTTTAAATTGACAATCCTACAGGACTGCTTTAAATCCCTTGGGCCTCCATAAGATGCCGTTAAGGGAAAATAAATGTCACCTCGCTGATGATCTGGTGTGGGTGAAGTGAGATCTTTGTTGGCTGAAACATGGAGGAAAGTGTCACATAGCTATTAAAGAATGTGCTTATTCCATGCAGAGACACTGTCAGGTGGTTATGCAAGCAAAAATATGGCACTCTGAGAAAATATATTTACTGTGATCTGGAAAAAACCCAGCTGTGCTTCTGGATAATCATTCTCAAATAACAGTTTATCATTTAAAAATTCTTTAGAAAATGTATTTTGTGATTTGTTACCTAACATGCCAAATTCCATACATTTTTCATACATATTGCATAATGTTTACAGTATCAAATGAAATTTTAATCTGGACACAGTTGTTAAATGACAGATTTTATATTTCCAGTTTCTTTTGTATTTTCCAACTCAACCTGTTTTATAAATTGATTGCAATATCATAAAATGACATATAAGTTTTAAGCAAATACACATTTTTCTGGGAGATCAGCGGCAAAATAAACAGTCAAAAAGATAAAGTCTAGCAAAGCTGGTGGAAAGATATAAAGAAAATATAGTATCTCTGTGTCCTCATACTTTTTTATAGCAAGTTAGCAAGCAATGATTGATTCTGGATAAACATCACATTTTCAAACAAGTTCATCAAGTTAGTGCATTAGAAACAGAGGGATCAGAAAACTGGCTGAGATTAAATTCAAAGTAAAGAAGTTTACAAAAGTCTTTCTAGAACTGGCAAGTTTTACTATAATAAAAAAACACATCTAAATCTAAAATAGTTAGACTGGGCACTATGGTCAGAAAAAAATCAAGAAGAAAGTTTTCGATTTCATATAACTCCAGGCATCACCCATGTATGAATAAGTCCCAACCACAGTAATGGATAAAGATGGAATCACTTCTGATGAAGGTAAAGCCATACTGATCATTCAGGATGTCCTGCACACTCACCTGCATATAATCATAGTTTATATATATATATATATATATATATATATATATATATATATATATATATATATATATATATATATATATATATATATATATATACTTATAGTAAAATATACAAAAATGAATATCTGAACAGCAAGGTAAGAACTACATGAATGAACAAAAATCAAAACCTGGAAATAATAATTAAAAGTGATATAGATATATTTATATATATAAAGACCGATGTCCTAATAATTTACCTGCTGGGGGTGTACTGGAACCAGCCACTAGGGGGACAATCTTTAGTTTCAGCTTCAACTTCTGGATTTTTTACATTTGATGGTCCCTACGGCGATTGGGATCCTAAATTGAAACTTTAATATTTATAATGCCAGTGTGTGCTGAAGCTTAAAAATGACATTTACAAGTAAATACCATTCAGACTGATTACCATTAACACTGATTTTACCTACTTCATCATAACAGTTTTCGTGTCATCACTAGTCATTATAGGAAGAAAACTCCTAAACTCGTTTTTTTGATTAAAATCCATGTGGTGCTGCTTCTTGAAAAAAGATGCTTGAGACTAGTGCAGCATCCACTTTAAAACTTGATTACGCTAGCAGACATTCTCATCTGCAGTGCTTTGAGCTCATCCTTCTCTGTGCTTCTAGCAAAAAGAGAACAAGTTACTAGTCACATGGTGGTTTATTGAGAAAACCTAAGATTGCATCATTAACGGTTTAAATTTTGGGCCATTTCCTTCCCCACGAGCACGTGATAATTCAATGTGTTTTCTTAAGGGTTCTTGAGAACATTAAATGAAAGATGGCCTCCATGCACAATGATTCACTAGTTCAAAACAAGCAGGTTGTGATTTGAAATCAGATGATGGAACTAAAACCTGATCAATATTCTGTGTGTTATTCAGAAACATGCACAGCCTTTTTATCTCCTTAATATAAAATATAATAAATTATAAAGCTCTTAAAATGAGCCTCTGCTTTTCATTTTTTAGGAACTTTGTGTTGGTGGAAACATATCACAGTGAGAGCCTCGTCAGTTTGACAAAGAGAGGAAATAAACAAAAGCACTTACTACTGTACTTATCACACAGCTGCAACATCACAAGCAATTATTTTTCAGTTTCATCAAAATGTCCAACCAGCTCTCCCAAAACAGCTGTCTCACTTTGTCAACAGCTGTGGCACAAAATCATAATGACAGTGTTGCTTTTTTCCCTTTTTGTAAAAAACAAACCCTTTTTTAACACATTAATGAAATGGTTTAACAATGTCATGCATTTGTAACACAATTATTGTAATTAGATTTTTTTTAAAACCATTTAAGACTGCTGGAATTGTAAAAACCTTTTCTTCAGGTGAGGCAACTTTAAGAATAAAAAGTTCTGTTCCATTTCAGTAGAATAAGTTCGCTGCATTCCTGCAGTTTTATTTTGGTCTGTGGTTCATTTCATGTCACTTATTCTGGGGCCATCCTTGTTACTCTGTGCATTTTGTAGGTCATAATAAGGCTGAGCTGTGTTTGTGTGATTGACAGGGGGTAGGCATGGCTGTCCTGATGGGTTTCAAAATAAGCAAAGTTGGGACAAGTCCGAGCCAGTAAACATCGTGACAAGGACGGATTTAACTAACAGAGGCCAATTTATTGTTCTTGTTAAAAGGCATTTCTTATCATCTTTGCTGCTTTAAACCCAAAAGTAGAAAACACCATCCAGTGTATTTTTCATCCTCTTGATTAATATAATGCACCCACATGCCCACTGCTTTTTTAATGTCAAATGTTTTGTGGATTCGTGACATGAATCCAGGGCTTAATCTTGACAATGTTTGAGGATTAATTTTTTTATTCAACATGCTCTTCAAGCTATTTTTTCAGCAGCAAACTTAGAAAATTAAATTATAAACCCACCCAATTAACTGCTGGGTTTCACTCACGTCACGTGACGTGACGTCTCATGAAACTCAAATGGGGGCAGGAAGTATTTTGCGCCACAGCAAAACAGCGCGATGGATGAAAGCGGCTAATCTAAGACTTTAAAACATACATCTTCATTTAGGTTATGACCCATATTGTTTTAAAAAATCTGACTTTAAATACAGTCTAGAGGATTTACCCAGAGTTGAAGCAAACTATCTCATGCTGCATACCTCATATTACACTGCAAACCAAATGAAAGCCTTCAAAAGGCTGGAAGCCTACAACTATTTTATTTCAGGTTGGGTCGACCATTTAGGATCCAGAGAAACTTTAAATGGCTGTCGCCTTGTTTTTGCACGGGTAAGTTGTGCTACTTTAATTTGTGATAATAATGTTATCGCTAATGCTAACAACAAGTGTGTTTATGTGCTAGGATCTACTTGTAAATAATTGATTATGCCTTTTTAAATCCAAATTTCTGGTAGATTTGTTTGATACTATTCATGGTACAATTAAGTTAGGACACATAAAAACAATATCAAATTTTGATTTACCTGAAATTTTTATAATTGTGTTTTTAAGTAAATGTTCAATAAAATACTAGAAAATAAATAACATTTAGTAAACACAATTTATTAAGTATAACTGTCACACAAACTTTACACTTACCTGTTAGAAAGTGATTGCTAGCATTGTCCGTTTCTGCGCCTCTTGTTTTTAGCCAGAGATTACTGATCCACTTCTGCCATCTTCTTTCAGTAAGATTTTTTAATGAAGTCCTTTGTGGCACACGACTTTCGGGACATGAAAAAAACGTTTGTCTTTCTCCCGATTAGAGTGATTGCAACAACCGTAGACCGCTCAGAATTTGAGCATTTTGAAGCCGAGTCAACAGAGAAAATAGGGTTTTGTGCAGCGGCGGTTACTTCCTGACCCCCATCTGCATTTGGTGACGTCAGTGCTATGTCATGTGAGAGCCAGCAATGTGGGGTTTTGTTTGCCTTAATGAGGGGTTATGGTGGTAAAACAGGAACTGAGAAGGCAATGCTCTCAATTTATTGATCCATCTACTTCCAAACCCTCAGCTGTGGTTATGAGATTTGGATCATGACTGAACAAGACTCCAAGATGCAAATGGTTAAAATGAGCTTCATCCATAGGGTGGTTGGGCTCATGTGTAATAAGGACAGGATCTCCTCCATCCAAGGGGAGATCGGAGTTGAGCTACTGCTCCTTCTCGTCAAAAGAAGTCAGCGGAGGAGGTTTTGGTATCTAAGATGCTTCTCTCTTGAGGTTTTCCGGGCCCGTCCCACTGGGAGGAGACTCTGTAGCAGACTGGAGAGTTGCTGGAGGATTTTAAACACCCTCTCTGTCCTGGAAACATCAGGGATCTCTCAGGACATGGCTCTGCAACCTGCCACTCTGGGGCCACATGTGGCTCTTTCTAATTTTGACCATCACTCACAAACCTGAGTATTGCTTGATTTTTAAACTGACAATAGGAAAGGCTATTTTTAGGAGTATTCTGATTATTACAACCCCCTAACTGGTCCAGGAGTTTAAAACAGGGGGCCAACGAAAAGCAGTGATACGCTCAGACGTTCAAAGCAAATAATATATTTATTTAGTCCTAAATAAAACAGGAATAGGAATAAATAAAACACAAAACTTTCCCTAACACAAACAACCCTGAGCAGAGGGGATAACCATCTAAAAATCACTACAACCTTATATGACTAAAATAAACTATGAACTGAAACACTAGGAAACTGAACTCTAAGGTAAAGTAAAATGAAGTAAAGTCTCGATAGGTTACCACTAGACTCCAAAACAAAGCTACAAAGTGGATTCCCACACCTAAAATCACTGTTTGTCTGGTCTCAAACAATTAAGCTGCCATCAACTCCCTACATGAACACACACCACCCAGGGGCCAACTAACCAGTCTGCGCCCCCGAACGACTGGTCAGAGTGTCTTTTAAGCTGTCCCTGATTTGGGTTGGACCCAGCTGTGCTGCTCTCTGGCGTGCCTCTCTCTGTGGTCCTGATAGCTGAAGACCGAGTGGGAGGAGGAGGTCTGCAGGGCACTGGTGCTGTCCAAGGTGCTGATCCGTAACACCCATCCAAATATTCATAAAACCTGCTTGAAAGTCATGCGGCAAAATGACATCATTAATTCTAGTGGGTTGGACTGTCTGTGTGAGCAATATCTAACAAAAAAAAAGATAAAATTCCCATAATTTTAGAATTAGCTAAAAATGTTTTGAGGTTTAATTAAAAAGTCTTTAAAATGTAGTGATCAGTTTGATTGCTGCACTGTTTTTTGACTGAAATGCGCAAAAGGTTAAAAACAAAGAAGGGTCCTTTTCACAATGCTGTATAGACTGGAGTACATGCATATTTTGACAGAAAAATCTAACTTTACTGAGAACTTTATCTTAATTTTAAGGGTCAAATAAATTGTGTGGCTCCACACAAATCATAGCTCGAGATATTATTAAAGAAAGACTTTTTCAATTGTGAAAGTTGCATACCTGCACGGTTTGGAAGAGGGGTGGATGGATGAATAAAAACCCTAAACATTGTGGGTTTTTAGTTGGTAACTTTGCTATATTACCTATTCTGCATGTATCAGATATTCTCACAAGTGCGTCCCACTCAATTACTTTCTATGTCGCAGTAAAAGAGATATTTTTCTCAGTAATTTTGCTTGAGCTGCATTAGAGTCCAATCTTTTTAATGCTTTAGGACAAAGATTGAATCTAGGGAAGCTGAGTGGAATCTACAAACAGGCATGTAGGCAACACTGTCATTAGTCTTCACTATCTATATTACTCTTGTCTTTACCAACTTGGTTCTTTGATTTCTTGTTTTTTCACTCAGCAAGTCTTCCAAATTCAGCATTCTGAATTGTTAAATGTTAATAAAACCGCAGGTTTTTGTATTTGATTTAAAAATGTGAGTTTGAATTCAGTCCAAATGGTTAAGATTTAATTTACTGTTTCACTCATTTGACCTTTTCTGAAGACATTTAAAGTGCTTTTACTCTGTTACATTTGAAATCATATTAATTACTGAGTAATAAATACATAAATGTAAACATTTTAATTATAAGAACAATGAGAGAAATCTCCCACTAAGCTCCAGGAGTGACGGGTTGTTGCTTCAGCCTCTCAGTGTGTCTGAATAAATACACGTAAATAAAAAACATCCTATCTTTCAGTCTATCCATCCTTAGTCACAAGAAGTTACATTTTTTATGTTCAATTGAGTAGACTCCTCTAACTTCATTTGTACTTGACTTTACCAGAGTAATAGTACTTTTACCTGCATAGATAATTTTAGTATTGCACAAAGGGAGGGAAGAAAGTCTTCTTTACCTTTGTTTCCTGCCTGGCAGTTCCCACCTCTGCATCCTTCTACTGATATATTCATTATCCCTCCTCTACAGGTCCAATCCATTTCTGATCTGATCTCCTAAAGATCTAACATGGTCTGTCCCTCTGATGGACTCATTCCTGATCCTATCTATCTTTGTTTCCTAAAGAGAATCTCAGCATTTTCATCTCTGCTACCTCCAGTTCTGCCTCTTGTCTTCTCCTCAGAGCCACAGACTCGAGACTAGGGATGCATGTTTCCCAAATTTTGTTTAACCAGCTATTGAAACCTTAACGGTTAATAATCGGTTAATCATAAACCCATGTCACCACCCATACCCCAACAGCTCATCCCCCTCCCGCTGCTACACACGCACTTTTGGCCCCGCCTTATAAATAGCACAAACGCTTTTGCATCTATTCTTTAATACAATTTGGACGACCAACCAAGTAGCACACTCGTTTCAACATTTAAAAACAGAGTGGTGTTATGTGGGACGAGAGAGGAACTGTCAGTCTGGACCTGATGCGTAGCAGGACGTCTGGCCTCAAACACACAGCGCTGCTTGCGTGCTTATAAGTGTATTTCAGAGGCCACACTTTTTAAAACACACGGGTTTCCTTGAAAGGAACTAAATAATTACACTGACATTTCTTCACTGAACAATTTACTCTTAATAGGTAATACCAGTCATTTTAGAACCATAACTGATACGTGAAATTGGCCTACCTTATGTTGACATGAACGAATTTGAACACCAACAACACTTTGAGTGGAAGAAAACAAACGACTTTAGAATGAATCCATCACTACAAGAATAAATTGTTCCACGCTGTGATTTCTTCATCGCTTCTTTGAGTAACTTTATTTTATCCATGTGATGACTGACGAGCTCGCCTCTCCATCTATGGTTTTTGGGTAAATGTATTTTAATGGCGGCGCTCTAGCGCCCTCTAGTGGCACAAAACATATTGCTCACAAGCTCAAGACATGAACTGCAGTTAACTGAGCAAAAATATTATTAGAGGTGGGCTTAGATTAATTTTTTTAATCTAGATTAATTAAATTAATTAATTTCAAAATTAATCTAGATTAATCTAGATTAAAATGGCTCATTTGAATTCTGCCAAAGGGTTCATAATACCGGTATGTGTGTTCATGAGTATGAGGCTGAAGAATCGTGATACTTCAAGTCTAGAGTTTAAGGTTAGTAACAGCTGATCCACTGTTTGGATCAGCTGGTACTAACCTAACAAGAAATATTAAACCTGTCAGAACTTCCCTCAGAAACCCAGACCTGAGTTACAAACCAGAACCTCCAGACCAGATGAGCTCTGAGCTCATTTTAACAACCTCTGATGGTTGATCAAGTTATCAGGATGAAACATTTTAACACTAAAACACATTAATCTGTAATCAGAGGTCTGTCTCCTTTAACTTTACAGCTGTTTTCTGAGGCTCACTCTGTTTTAATAGTTTTACTGTAGAGACCTTCTCATCTTCTGACAGTAAAGGATTAGATTTAGTTTACAGGTGACCTGATTAAAGCATCAACTCTCTTTTTTACATTAAATAACTTCATGCTGATTTTTTTTAGCTGTCAAAAAATGATTGTAGCATCCAGTTTATCTGTAATGGATTAAATCTGCCTTAAAATGACTTCATTTCTCTACTGTTTATTTCACATTATCCTATAGGGCTGTTTCATCATGTTTTTGTTAAATAAAACCACTTTAGAGGATTTAAACATTAACGAGTCTGAAAACTAAAGACAACCCTCTGATAAAGTCACTGACAGATCAATGTGTTTTAGTGTTGATATTGTTTGATTTGTTGAATGTTCAGCTGTCAGTTATGCTGAGAAACGCAGCACGCGCTGCCACATTCACTTTAACGAGAGGCGCGTGCACAGCTGAGGCTGTCGGCCCAAATAACACGTCGGTTCACCAGGAAACACCTGGAACCCAGACAGCCAGTCCAGACCTGGTTGATGACTTGGTCGAAGTTCTGTGGGAACTCTACCAAGTTGTTGCCGCGGGTTTGTGACTCGGTCAGCGCTCTGCTGCATCTATTCCAACCTGGATCAAGTCCAAACCACACGGTCCGGTTCAGGAGGAGGGAGCGTATGCCAAGGTTGGTACGTGCGCGCGGCTCCCGGACGCGCCTCTTTCACCTCCTTGGGTCCAGGTGAAAATCCTGGACCGGAACCGGCTCCCGGTGAAGGGACACTTCTCACGTCTCCCGAACGCGCGCTTTACCTGGAGCCGCGGCTCCCAGTACGGGTGAGGGATCGGGTCGGATCCGGGAGCCGCTCCAGGTGAAGCGAGCGTTCGGGAGACAGGAGCTGCGCCTCCTTCAGCTAGACCGGGGGAGCGGGTCCTGCTGCAGGTCCGGACTCCAGAAAGATCCGGGTCAGGATCGGAGTCTGCCATTTGGTAATGCCTGTACATCTCCTAGACCCAGCGACCCAATTTACATTAACGGCATTATTTTTTTTATCGCGCGATAACAGTGTAACGCCCCCAAATGCGTTACTACCTCTGAAGTCTGACCTCTAGATCATCACAAATAATAACCATCTTTTTCCCAATAACTTGGAATAAAATGACTCCGTTATTACTTAACCTGAATCAACATTCTTCCAGGACCCGGTCGTGTCGGAAGACTCAGAAGACTTTCTTTAGTTAATAATTAAACTTAAAGACTCTTTGATGTCTCATTCTGAAGGACACTACCTTTAATCCACTGTCTTAAAATGTCTTAATGTGATTAATGCATTTTCTTCCAGAATTAATTAATGTTGATCTGCTTCAGTATTATTTCACATACCTACTGATAAAGGTTATGACAACTACATCACTCATTACTTCAACCAATAAGAGTTAGCGGTCTGAGTCACGTGACATTAATAACTCCTCATTGGCCCACGTCCCTTAAGACTCCTTTAACTTCCGACCCCGGAAGCTAGAGAGAGAGGAGTAGCTACGAGAGCGGTTCTGGTCCCGACACTAATCAGACCTCACGTCTCAGCTGTCAACCTCTACACAGCTGACGCTAGTTGCCGGCTCAACCGGAGACGGTCCATCAGCCCGTCTGAGCCGATGAAACCAGCTTCCCTCTGAGGTCAGACACCTTCAGTCTGACGCTCCGTTATGGGAATGCCAGGCCTCGACGCTCCCTGCCAGAGATGGGTCCACTGAGCTTTGTATCTACGGACGACACCGTGGCCTTCGGCGGCCTAAGGCCCCGCAGCCGTCTGATACTGACCGAGGAGGGAACACCACCTCCGCGTTCTCATCCGACTCCAGCGGCGACGATCCATGGAACGCAGTTAAGTACCACAACTCTGGTAAAGCTTAAAGGCCTCTTGATAAAAGCTAACAACTTTAGCTCACTCAAACTAGTTACTAATCCATCCATAACTAGTGCCCCTCCATGAGAATCCTTAATCTAAATTAAGTAAAACTCCCTAGTCTCCAAAACATCATGAGACTCAGGCTGCTAAAACTTATTTAAGATTCAGTTCAGAACACCTTACTATCGTGAATGACTTAATGCTGACTACCTGCTAACTACCTCTTTCTTATCTGTGATATCTGTCTTATCTGTGATATCTGTCGTACGTTTTTCTTAATAAAGTAATGAAGTCTAATATCTAGTCTCAGATTTCTATTGTCAATATTAAATGCATAATCTACTCTCTGTGACATCAGAATCGAACCTAGATATCCCTGTAAGCACTAAAAGGTGATAGTATCAGAGATTTTTCTCCGTATAAAACTTACAAAACCTAGTAGTTAGGGATGGGAATTGATAAGATTTTTACGATTCCGATTCCATTTTCGATTCTGTATAACGATTCAATTCTTTATCGATTCTCTCATCGATTCTCATTTGAAAAAAAAGAGAACAAACAGATCTATTAGCTTCAAGCTGGTTTATATCTTATCTTTGAGTAAGATACAAGTTTAGAAGTAAGATGACCTTATACATCCAACAGTGAGGTCTTAAGAAAACCAGAGCCTAGGGTCACAGGGTGCACAGAAAAAACAGTTTCTAAGTATAAAATAATAATAAAATATTATTTTGTAGAAATAACATAAAATACAACATAAATTATTCTGTGCAATTCCACAAGAATGTAACATTTCAACTCTCTTTTTAAAAAGGATCTGAGCTGAACACACAAAATTACATCAGCCAGCAACAAATACAACTCAAGTCAAGTTTAATGGAACTGTGCATTGTGCAATTTTGCAACCATCAACTATGGAAAATTAACAATTCTTCTGCAGAAAAATGAGCATATCTGCTTTTTCAGGAAGGATACGTGATCTTTCTGGACTTATTGTGTCTCCAGCTGTGGAGAACACCCTCTCAGACAGGTGGAGCACACAGGGCTGTGCGTTATGAGGAAATATTTCATCTGGACGATAGAAAATGTCTACCGTCAGATAAAAAGCTCTATTGTTTAAGCCACGATAGAAGTTTTACAGCATAATGCACTTTACGGGATGTTCATGAACGCACCGCGCAGCAACACATAAACAAACATGGAGGCAGACGGTAGTGGACGCGTTTTAGACCAGAGTCAACAGGATAACCAGCTAACCCAAACCGAGGAGCTTGTAACTAAAAGAGGGACAACTTCTGTCTCATCGATGTGGTTTAAATATAAAAAGACCGACGTGGACCAGACAGCAGCTGTTTGTAAAGTTTTCCGGCTCTCTGTCCCAACAACGGACTCCGACGCCACTAATATATGTTATCACCTGCACAAAAACCAAGTCGAAGAATACAGAGACAGTCAAAGAGCAAAAGCTGCAAGAGCAGCGTCGAGTGTTGGAGTAAGAGCTCAGAATAAACTCCAGACGCTGCTACAGGTTTTTACCTGCAGCACGTCATGCAGCTGCCAGCTGAGCGGGATGGAAGGAAGGAGGAGGTTACTGCTGCTGTTACCACGCACATCTACAAAGATATGGCTCTAATCTACACGGTGGAGAAACGTGAGTTTAGTGACTCGTGGTGACGTAGTCGCGCCGACTGGAATTTATTTTATTTTTTGCGCCGACTGGAACCAATAAGGGAATCGTTAGCAAAAATGGCAAACGATTCCAAGGGATTGAAACACTGGGAACCGGTTCTCATTAAGAACCGGTTTTCGAGTCCCATCCCTACTAGTAGTGAAACTACAGAAGTATGTGCCAATTATAAACCATATAAATAGAGTTTATAACGCTACAACAGTTTTGCGTTAACGCAGCGCGTTAACGGCGTTATCGGCCCAGCACTAAATATAATACTTGTTTATGTCATTAACAGCAGATAATTGGTTAACCGGTGAACTATGTACATCCCTACGCAAGACCTACAGCATCGCTGGTCTCACTACTGTCTTCTACACCTTCCTTTCATTCTTGTGGAAACTCTATGATCACACATCACCCCTGACTTACTTTTCAACTGTTCCAACCTGGTTGAACACGTTTCTTCACCTCTTTTCCACTCTCTCCATCACTCTGGACCATTCATTAAAACCCTCCACCTTCTTTACCTCTGCCCCCTGTAACCTCACTGTTCCACTTGAGTCCCTCTCATTCACACACATGTATTCTGTTAACTAAGACTAAATATAAAAATGTTTTTTTGTAGTAGAGTACGTGATGCAAGCAGAGACACTGAATGGCTGTTTGGTTGTGTTCCTTTATTAAATGAAATGTGCACGATGAGATTAGGAGTGTCAGTAATCAGAACAAAGAGCCAAAGAAGAGTCATGAAGGAGCTCATTTAAATATTTACATGTGAGTAAATGTGGAAGACCAGGCTCTTAATTATCACATTGCTGTGACTCTATTTGTCCTCAAAGAGCAGAAATTATTCCTTGTGAGGATGATTTGCCATTGCTTTTATTCAGGCCATATGCACTTGTTAGAGCTTGTAAGTGTGCATGTTTTGAGACCAATTAAATTGAATATATCTGTCTGCGACCATTATTGCAAAATGCTGTCCTTGTCAGAGGTTGTTCATGTAATGCCAAACTTCAAAACCTAATTGTGTCTTAATCTGTATTTTAAATTGTCTAATCAATTATGTGCTGTCAGGTTGAGCATGTTTTTACATCTGACTTAAGATAACTAGAAAAGAAAAAGGTTTAAGGTTCTGTAGAGGTGAGCTGTTTATTGCTAATTTCCTTTTCTGGCATTAGTCCTGGAACTAATTGGACTAAATAAATACTCTGTGGACTAATTTGATTCAATTGTGTTCCGTGTCTGTCAATATGTCCGTCCTTCAGTTGCTTCCCCGGCTAAATTTATCTTGTTAGCTTTGGGGTCTGTCTCACCCTGCAGCTTGGTTGACGGATGGAGACTGACTGAAAAACTTTTCTTTTATAAAAGGAGCAAAATTAGCCAGAATCAGGTATTCCTCATGCAGAGTGGATTAAAATGAGTCTAGAGCTGTCCTTTTTCATACGAATACCTAACTTTGGAGGAACAGACATGCACAAACAAGTATGTACACAAACACACATGCACACACACTCAGTCATGCAGAAATTGACTCCAATTAGCCGGCCGCTGGTCTCTTTCCTTACTTCATCAGTGCAAGAGTGAGAGCATCATCATTAGAGGAGCATGGCTAATGACAGCAGGCCTAACCCTTACTGATCCAGCTACTCTTTGATATTCTGAACATAATCCTGCACACCTTCACTGTTCTTACCATGCAAACCGGTCCTTCTGCTTTTCTCTCAATTCTTATTTCTTCAAATATGCTCCGTCTTCACTTGTGATCAGGTAAAGTTCTGGTTTCTTTGACCTTTTTTATTGAAGATCTTATAAATCCAGGATGTTTTCTGGTTTATCTCTTAACCCCCTGGTGTAAGTTCAAGTGTTCTTTCTTCAGATGAGTCAAATTTAAATTATTTATTTGATGTAATATAAAAGGGGTTGTGATACTGTGATTGACACCTCTGACTGACAGGTGCCCCTCAGCTATTCACCGTAGGGGCTTCTGCTCCTGCAGCTGAGGGTGAGAATCTGTCAAGGAGAGATGAAGCCTCAGCTCACATTCTGCAAAACTCTGATTGTCTTTTTTTATTCTGACAAAATCTGCTGATCTGCTTTAAACTCTACAGACTCAAGGAGCCATTGAAGCTCCTCTTCTGTGAGGTAAATGGATGTTTTGTAACCTAATTAGTAAATCATTGCAATTGACTAGCTAGCTAAGACAAACACTTTACTAAAATGTTTGTGGAGAAAAAGCAAATTAGTTGGTGGAAATGAGTTATGTTATATGTGGAAAATCTTTTGGCAAACCTCTGAGTAAATCTCTTCTGTGTCAACACTTTGTGCTTACTGAAAAGGTTTAAAGATGTGAAAGAAACTCATGAAGATGTGAAAATGTTCTCATTAAACACAAGTCAACTGTACTGCATGATTAGCTGCTGTAATCTGATTACCAGTAATTCTTATGTAAAGGGATTTTTTTTCCTTTCAGCTAGATGTGCAGGGTTGAAATGCATATTCCTCCTTGTGTCTGAATGTGAGCTAAAACATATCTGAATATTAAAGTGTTTTTTTTTTTTTTGCTCTGTCATCTTGCTTGTCACCTTAGCAGCAATATTTGTCAATAGATGAATTGGGAGTATAATTTTAATTCATATGTTGATGCAATTGATGGCACTGTTCTCCTGCAGCAAGAAGATCACATGTTCAAATCCCATCTCAAATTGCATAAACTCCCCATGTAAGCTTTGGTTTCAACCCCCTCGCAGAACACAATATACCTGATAGGTTGCATGTTGTAATAAATAGTATGAATCATTATATGAATGCCACAAACTAGAGCAAAAACTTGTCTATTTTATTTTCTAAAACATATTAAAGTGATAATATGCAACTTTTTCATATTTTTAAATCTTTTCCTTGAGCCAGTCTGTGCTAATATGACCCTTTACAGAGTTAATGAAAAGTCACTTAGCCCCATCTGGTGATTACAGCCGGAAAACCACGTTTGCAAGATCTCCGTCGCCGTCACGGTACGCAGGAAGTCACGTGTCTCACGAGGGTTAGGCTAACCCAAAGTGGCTAGCTGTTATGCTAGCGCTGGAGTGTTTTTAGCTCACGATTCCTGATTTTTTTCAATCTCTCCCTGCTTGAACACAGCTGATTTCTTTGAAAGAGTAAATAACCGCTCCTGTAGAAAGCTATGAAGGCTGAGGAGACATTTCAACAGGTAGATTTAGCAGTTTAGAAGCAAGAACTATGGGCTACTTTAGGTAATGCAGTGATTTAAAACGGACACCAGAGGGCGCCCAAAACAAGCAAAACTGCATATTATCACTTTAATGTGTATTGTATTTTATTTTCTTGAATCCTAAAATTGCCTAAAAATAGTATGCTATTCTTTATTTCTAGCTTAAGGTTCAATTGGTTTGGGGGGAGGGGGGTGGTGGTGTGTTAGGCTTATGCTTCTGACCTCACTCTTTTTAAACAGTTTTTTTTATTCACATTTTCTTGCCCATCCCTAATTCAAACGTACAGTCATCATATAGGGGGACATGCTGGTCCATCACCAAAAATAAAGGAAATCTAACTCCTCTAAATTGTAGTTGCAGTTGGTTCTGTAGCACTACAACTCTCCTGTTCCTGTCCGGTCTACTCTGCTGCTAATTTACAAATGTTTATAACCAGGGTTGCACATAACAGTACGCATGCGCACCAGATATCATGCATGTGTACCAGAACCTACTGCCCGAATGCACTTTAGCAGTCCCGATGGCACAGCCTGCAATATGACAAGCTTCACATCCTGAAGCTAGTAAACACATGTACACAGTGACAGGACCTCGACACACACACAAATATAATGCATTCCACCAAGAATCCCTCACTAAAGTTTCATTCTTTATTTGTTTTCTTGTTTTTAATTTACTTAAAATCATCTTTTTAATGTTCTTGTGTTTCATTTTCATTGTAAGATTGTTTTTATTATTTTAAACATATATTTATAGTTATTTTGAAAAGGTTTAGTTCTTTTACTTTGGCGGTCATATATCGCGACGTCACTTCCTTCCTCCCCAATCTGCTTGGAGCTGTTATGGAGGAAGACGAGCTGAGATCGGCTGGATGATTTTCACAGATGCTGAACTGTTTTATTCCATTCTGTGCAGAATAAATACGCTACCAGTTGGGCTGAACCTGAACTGAGTGGTTTTCCGGGTGAAGTAAAGAGTAGCTAAGCCCGGCTACACATCCATCCATCTGGGTTCTTGCACTTGTGCCAAAATAAATTTTAAGCACTTTCAAGGTGAGTTTTCAAGTTTTTCAGGCACTTTACACTACAATCGAGACTTTGAACATACCCCATAATAATTACTGTATATGGTTTTATTTAAATTTTTTCAATGGTTTCAGGAACCTATAAAAACCCAAATCCATTGTCTATACCTGCTTGTTCCTCTGCAGGAAGTTGGTGCCTACCTCTGAGAGCAGGGTGCACCTGGATAGATCAACAGTCTATCAAAGGGTCATAGAGACAACCAACTCTACAGCCCTTCCTAAAACCATTACTACCAGAATTAACGTACTGACCCGAATATAGGACGACCTCGACCTCGTCCGGGACCAGCATGGGACGCGAGGGTTTGTGCCGGTTGATCCAGACCTGAATGCCTCCTGGAATTGGCTTATTGTTTTCTTTTGGAATAAGACCAATAGTCAAATTGTTATTGAGCCATGAACTTAATATATTTACTAAGATGTTGGGGACTTTTCCCCAGCCAATGATGACGAGGACAAATTACTGTGGTCTGCTAGGAGCAACTTTTAAAACCAAAGATACAGAAAAGATGAATGTTATTCAAAGATCTGGAGCCACCATGAGTCAGAACTTGTTTTTGTTTATTAAGAAACAGGAGCTCACAGATTAAACCCCTTTACATTACATCAACCTAACTTTTTCTTGTTTTATGTCTGAGAAAGTGTATTTCATTCTCCAACAGACTCAGACACCTAATTATGATGTTGGGTTTTATTTCTATTTTTTTTTTCATACAACCTTATTGCTGCCATTTTTTATTCATCAGAATTTGTATGATTTAACGGGTCGTTGCACCTGGTTATTATTGTTTAAAAAAAAAAATTGCTGTTGATCAAACAACCGTAAGGGATTTTAATTGGTATCGTACAGGTTCAGTTAGAGAAAACTCACCTGTTTTTATTCATACCTTAAAACCATGAAGAAAGTTTAAATGAAAAGTAAAAACTTGATTTTAGTTGGAGAGTTTCCTAAAATAAATCCGCACGAGGCAAGCAATAGCAGCTTTAAAAATCTTCAGGTGTAATAACATAGCACAAATTAAAATACAAGCTTTGACAGATTGGCAGAGCACTGGCTCTACTTGACCTTTCCTCGTGCAATTTTATGGTCTTAGTTCGGTTGAACACTCCTTTGCAATTTCTTTTTCTTTTTTTATACATCATGTAATTAGGTCCAATTATTGTTAATAACTTTGGGCAAAGAGCCTTTGTTATCAAGGTCACTGTGGTCTGACAAAGCTTCAGAGCTGACCTGCCCTCATTCCTTTTATAGAAAAATCCAGATTAATTATGTCCAACATGTGCTCGTACTCATTTCTTCTACTTTCCCTCCACCTCTTTCTCTCCATTTCTCTGACAGACAAACACCAACATTACCTGGCAGTTTAAATGTTGTTTTGTTCTATTTGGTTTGAGGCTCTTTGGATCCATAGCAATAAATCACGAGTCGAAAACTGATGTCAAAGTTTTCCTAATTTATTTTAAAAAAAGAAATATATCAAACTGACTCTGAAAGACATTAACGTCTTTGAACTCATCAACTGTAGCTTTTGAGTTTTGCTTTTACAAGTTATTTCACTTGTTCAAGTTGATGAATGCTGTGTAAATCTGTCCCTCCTATGTTACACTTAACAGTAACACTTATTAACTTGGAGGTCAGAGAATTAAAGAAGCAACTATCTCCGGAGCAGCTGGTTGATGGCCTTACATGGTGTTTCATTTGAATGAGAAATATAGATCTGCTTTTACCTTGAAAAACTATTAGTGAATCAGTTAAGTTAAATACCTTGACTTCATCATCTCTATGTTATGGTAACCAGATACATTTTGTCAGTTTACATAAGTGAAAGCAGTTTTTCTCAAAACATTTTTACACTGAATTTCTGCAATAAGCAACTTGTTCAAAACACATTTTTTATGTACATTTTCAAATTTGTTTTTAATTTAAAACAAATGTCTCAAATTTATATATACATATATATATATATATATATATATATATATATATATATATATATATATATATATATATATATATATATATATATATATATATATATATATATATATATATATATATATATATTAAATGTGTTATTATTGATGCTAAGGAACTCCTGCATGCATACATACATATGTTTTTTTTATGTTACTAATCTTTTTTTCTACTAACTCTGGAACACACCCATTTTTGCAAGTTTTAAAAATTCTTGCACTGTTAGCCCAAGTGTCATTATTCTCTATGGTGTTAGTTTGTAATTAATAAAAGTATCAGTGGAGTCTCATTACTTCACATCCACTAGGGGACAAATAGACTTTGGCTAAAACCTTTGAACATCTAGAAGAGTCCATTAATGTTTGTTCATTTTAGTGATGGAGACGTAACAGACCGACACACTTTTAAAGAAAGGCTTCCTCTTTCAGTTTGGTGTCAAATACGTTGTGGAGCTCATGGTTCATTCAAACATTCACTAGGATGCTTTTAGGTGTTCTGCTGCCTGAAATCACATAACACTTAAAACTGCACAATAAGTGAGTGAATTTCAAAGTTATGCTCTTAGCATTTAGCTCTCTGCATTTTAAAAATACCATCTGGCTTTAATCTTTATGATTACCTTTACATTGCTTCTATTTTTTCTTCTGTTTTATTGGATTTGAACAATACTCTTGCATTAAAAACACAGTTTAATGATATTAGTAGAAACACAATGCTGTGGAGGAAATAGCATTTTTCTGCCATTTTTAGGTTAAAAAACTTCAGATCACCGTGATAAAGCTCTGATCACGTGTGGAGAAGTGTCAGCTTACAGAACTATTCCAGTTACTGACAGTAAACAGATTTCATGTCCAGATTTTCACGTTTGTATGCAGGTATTCATTACTGAGTCTTATACATAATACTACAGTATAATTTAAATATCTTTGAAAGTGATCCCTTGCCGTTTCCGTTAGTAGGCTAATCCTCTGAGTAGCTGATGAGTTAGATAGATGTAGGAGATAAATACCAGCAGATTTTTATGTTTATCATTAATATTGTTGTTATTTTCAGTCTAACTAGAGTGTTTTGCAAGATTTGATGTGAGCAATAAACCAGAAAATTTATCACAAAGTTGTAAAAACCAGAAAAAGCAAAGTGGGCAGAGCAGCATAAGGTCAATGCTTGATGTTTTTTTTTAACTAAATTATTTCATTTATGCTTTTTTTTCCATTAACATACAAATTGAATTTGTCTTTTCAGTATAAAAAAATCAGTTCATTCATGAGTTTAATATTTGTGTAAAAGCTGCCATAAATGTACTTACCTTCCTATCTCCAGTCTTTAAAACCAAATGAGGAATAAGGCTTCTATGGCTACAATCTCTATTCTAACTTATACTCTAATTTTTAGTAGGATTAACAAAGTAATGATTTACCCTTCAACAATCTGAGAGCTTTGTTTCAGACTATGGCCTTTGATTTACTGAGCTGCTTAAAGTGGCTCGAACACCAGTTTCTGATTCTATTTGAATTGTGGATTGCAGCATTGAACAGAGAGACCACTAAGACCTTGAGAGTGAGTGGCAGCGAGGATGATTAACACAGCTGTGAGGCAGCTAAAGCACGCACACACACACACACACACACACACACACACGCACACACACACACGCACACACACTTTCTGCTATGGATCAAGACTGGATGTGCTCAAACATTCTTAAGGGATTTACTTCACATAACTGTTGTTGCAGCAATAAGTGAGCTGCATACATGACGTTTTGCTACAAGGGTTAGAGGACTTTCCAAAATCCTTGCATGACAATAATACAATTTTCTTTCAAATCAGGAGAAAATGTTGATAAAATTAAAATTAAAAAATTACAACTGTTGAAAAAAAAATTGCTTTTCAATTGTTTTATAACAAACTTGGAAGGAAAAATCAGTTAAAGACAAATTAGAATGGCAATAAAATAGGAGCTTGTTTTCAGAATTCCATGTGATACATATTTACCCGAAATACTTTCATTGCATTTTAAATGTAACATTCTGTGGCATCTCTGCAACTGGGGCCAGTGGGGCCCATCAGATTTCACTGTGGAGCTATATGCTCACTTCAAATAATCAGTGAAAAATAATAGTATTTTCAGTATATATTGTATGGAAACCTATTCTGTTACTAAGAAGATTTTGTTATAAACATTTTTGTCTTTTCCAGAATACTGAAAAGCTCAGGAGGCTAAATATGCTTGAAAAACCTGAGATGGGGGCCAGGCCATCAGCATTTGTTTCAATAATGAAGAGGTGAAATCATAGTGCGCATGCACAGCACACTCTCAGTAGACAGGCACGTTGCACCAACCCCAATGGCCCCAAGCTCAGACCGTCCAATTAAAATATTGGAATTTCACATGTGATGTTACATTTTCATTCTGTGGGATAACAGCACTCTGCCATCTAGTGTTGGTTATTCTGACGGCTACCAAGACAAAAAAGATCAAGAATGAATAGCCTATTTTCATGGTTTGCATATTTTCTTTTCAAGAACTGGTGAGCATCCCTTCATTTGTTATTTCTATCTAATAGCTGTTGAGTTGTGTCCCATATAACATATCATGCCAGAGACTTGTAACAATACATGTCAGTGATGAATTGGATGGAATGAGTTTCACTTAAAAACAGTGCTTTCCAAAACAAAATGGAGTTTTACTAGATATGGTGGCTAAACTACCCACGGTGCAGACTAAAGAGGTAGCAAACTGGATTAAGAACAAATAACTTTAGTAATAAAAATAAAAGGCGGACATGGCAGCAAAATACAATAACTACTAAAAACAATAAAAGCTACATGAGTAAAGGGGAAACAGAGGGAGACTCACAGCATGACCTGATAAGGACTAAATGGGCTTTTTATACTGAAGAGGATGATTACCAAGTAAAGGTCGCTGGACTAATTAACTGATATGGAACAGGTGAGAGTTGAGCTGAGTAACAAGAGGGAACTGAGGGAAACAATGAGAAGATGACGCCGGGAATAACTGATCCAAAACGCAACACAGGAGACCCATCTGCACTAAAACAAGGAAATCACAACCAAGGCTAACTTCACACTGCAGGTCTTAAATGCTTCATTCAGATTTGATGAAAACTGTTTGTTTTTTTTCTGAGTAGTTTTTCACATTATAGTCTAAAAGCTACGATCATCATACTCCAACGGAAATGGTCTGCTGCCCTGAAATGACCCACATGCACAAGATGTGATGTACGCTGTGGTGTTATGGAAGTAAATATGGATACTACACATCAGTGCATGTGTATCAATGCTGACGTTGTTAAATGCGATCTTTTCTCCTCCCATCCTGATTTGTGAATTCTGTTCAGCCTTATTGGTATAAAAGTCAGAAAAATGACCTGACCTTTCAAACTGAGGTCACTAAAATACATCAGACACAAATCAAATTTAGAACTGCATTTGAAAGTGACCTGGTTCTGATTTGAAAATATGTATTTATTTATGTTATAGAAAAGTTGGATATGAGCAAATAATTTGAATTTGGGTGACCTTTGTTTGCATGGTGAGCATAACCCAAGATTTTAAACATCACATTTTGAACAGAGAAGACAGTTGGTTTGAGAGAGGGCTTCAGTACACTTTGTGTGTGCAAATAACCCCCCCCCCCCGACAGAGGTCGAGTTCTCAGACATAACCTCTCGTATATATTGTGCTGCCATTTCATTAATTACTTGTAAAATCAGCTCCCATTACCACCTCCACCAGGTTGTCCCCACCTAACTCTATGCTGGGAACCAAGGTGGGAGTTTCATGTCTGCCCACACCCAGAGCTTCCTTTGTTCTCCTTAAAGCAGCACTGAGCGACTTTTAACCAGTAGGGGGCATTAGGAGGCTACGATTGAAAGTTTCACTTTTACAGTCGTAAATCATCTCACGCCTGAACTTTTTTCCAGCCCAGTCTATCAGCTTTTCAGCTAATAATCTGTCAGACAAGTTGTTGTTTTTACATTTCTTTTGAATAAACTGTGATGTGCTTGCTGAAACGATCCCTCCTCGGCAGGAGAACCTCCCCCTAGCGTTGTTAGACCGGTTCTGCCGTAAAGCAGAAAGTGACATCATCGGCCGAGGTACGGGCCGGGGCTCAAAACTATCTAGTGCTGTATCTGGCCAGTAGAGGGGTGCAGAGTGCTGTAAAACATGAAACTGGTCAAGTTTCTAACTAAATAATCATTGAGATCAATCTTAATGCTCTAACTTAAAGTGTTAAAAACTGCTCAGTATTGCTTTAAGGGACATCCTCAGGATAGAAACCAACCTGGAAGTTAAAGCTGTGGTCACTAACTAACGTTTTCAGACTGAAGAGGCCACTTGGGATGAGTGGTGAAATGTTTTGAGTAAATAAGAATGAAGTTCAGTTGCCCTGACTTCAATTTTTGAATACTCAACACAACAAAATCCCTCACTGTAACAGACTAACAAAAATCATATTCATGTATTTAGCAGGAGCACCTCCTTTTCTAGAATAAAGATTGTTAACAGAGACCAGACCTAGACCAACTTAGAAGTGATAGTTTGTTTTTTTAATATCAGGATGATGATATTTTACTGTAGTTTTATGATACTGCCATTGTGTACACTTTATCAGTGTTTTGAGTGAAATCATCAGCAACCTTCCACATTCGCTGGGTATTTCTCCAGACATGAGAGAGAATGCTCCATATGCTTCAACCATATGATCCAGATGGCTACACAGAGTGGATTTGTAGTGCTTCAACTTGTTTGCCCTTGTGCATCCACAACTCACAATGAGAACAGCAATACACGTTCATTATTAACATTATAATTATGCTGTTTAAGCTGCTGCAAACTTTTAGAATTTAGATGTAAGCTTTTAACATTTGTGTTAGCTAGAAGAAGCTAAGGCCCCAGCTGATGCATATAAACACATCATTTTGGGACTGATATTGTTCAACTGATCAGAGCCTCCCAGGGAATTTGGAAAGTGAAGAACAATAAAGGACAAATGAGTTTTCTTCTTCAGCAGATTGAACAGAAAATAGCCAAAAGCCTCACACCTAGCTGCAGCTTTCCAGTGTTCATATATTTTAGGGATTTCAACAACCAAATGCCAGTACTTCTGAGTATGTAATTATCTTTCAGAAGTTGAGGCCTTCCCAAATGTTGATGTTAATAGATGTTTTTAGAGGCTGAATGTCCCCCTCGATGAATGTTATGTGTTTCTCTGGCTCGTCCTCTCTCCACTGGCGCAGTGCAGATTAGTTAGCTTCGACCAGTTGGTACAGACTGGGGCTCCAAACATTCACTTAATGAATTGGCAGTCATCCGTGTGTGTGTGTGCGTGCGCACGTGTGTAAGTAAGAGAGTGAGAGAGGAAGCAAGACTGAGGCAGGCCAGTGAGATGCTAAATTAATAGCAGTCATCTTTACATGCTTCCCTCTGCTAGCTAAGCCTGCTAATGAACAGACTTGGACGCCTGCGGTTAGTATCACATGGAAGCACACACACACACACATACCCATGCTGTTGTACGGAGAGGTTTCAGTAAAGGCCTGTGGATTGGATAATGACGCCAAACACACACATGCATGCACGCACACACAAAGCTGGAACACAAAAGCAGTTTCTTGACATGCAACTGTAGTCTGGCATGCAGGGCGGCATTCAAGTCTTTATGGTTTGTTTCACTATCTTCACTTTTTTAATCTCTTAGGTTTTAACTTTTTTCTGGAAGTTTAACACACATTTGTACAGCACAACACTTACCTGCATAGCACACTGTATGCAAGCAGAAGTGTTAAGACAAGGTGAACAGGGATGCCTCTAGAGTGCCACAGTTTCTGTTGAGTAGCAAAGGGACCCCCCAGCTGCTGCTTGCCATTTCCTCAGTGTCTTCCCAATGGGCCCACTGTGTGTGTGTGAGTGTCTGTCTGTGTGCAATGGCAAGAAAGAAGAGCTTCAACAGTGGCATGACGCGAGCCAAGTTTGTGTGTTTGCATGTGTGTGTTTTCCCATTGGGTGAGGCTGAAGCCAACTCCAGGAAATGGATTGGCATGGAAGTCCTCGCCAGGGATTCTGGGGTGAAGATGAAAGAGTTCCTTCACACGTACAGAAACTCTCTTTATTTCACCTTTTCACCCTCATTATGTTTCTGGATCCACTTTTTATTTTTCATCACTAGGGCTCCATTAACAACATGCAAACAAATCATGTGCATTTCTAGATAACATATATTAGTGTAGTTGAAATAATGAATAATTTTATGGAATTTTTACTTCAGATTAAGGGGGGTTTAAAGTGAGCATGGTACACATTAGAGGAGGAAGTAGCCATTGTAATGTGACAATAATCATTAGTTTGTGGATTGCTGGTTTGAAGCCAATTGAATTCGGTTTAGGTATTTATGCAGCCAAGTGTGATAAAAAGGGATTAATCTTAGCAGAAACCCGATGAAATAACCACTCTCACAAATATAAACACTTTAAAATGCTGGGATAAAGCATGTCTGAATACAATTTCACTTAAGACGGGGCCAGGTTGGTCTTTTTGTCAGGCTTCTGCTTGAAAATAACTGCTAACCTGGCCCTGTCTAATGACTGGAAGGTCTATGCTGAGCTCAGCTTGAGCTCTTTTCTTTACACAATGATGCAACATAGCATCACTTGTGTCATACACAACACACAAGTGTTGTATGTTAATCCGTGATATTGTTTTATTCATGTACAGCTAAAGCCAAAAGGGTTGAGAATGACACACAGGCTAGTTTTCAGTTTTCTGCTTCAGTGTTTTTATATCCTTCTACTGAAGATCATTAAATGAATACTTTGGTCACTTTGAAGTGGTGTCATCAGTTATTTATCAACAGTAAGGGAACCATATCCACAAGTGACATCACTCAAAGCTATTCTAGTCTCTCAAAACCAGAAATAGTCCTCTGACTGGTACAATAGTCACATCAGGAGAGACACTGCTGCCAAACAGTAACTGGTGGCTTTTTTGTTGTTATTTAAAACAACCCTTGCTTAATAAAGTCATAAACATGCATTAGAACACAGTATCTGTATGTAAACCTCTACAACTTTGTAGGGGACCATTTGTTTCATTAGTTACAACCAAACAATGTTCAAATTGATATGCTACTGTACGTGCTGCTCATACAAAAACATTTTAAAGTGCCTGTGACTCCATATTTAAATCGCTTTATATTAAACAGGTGTAATCTTTGATGCCTCTAGATTAGCGTTGCACCATTATAACTCAAAATACGCTGTAACTATTTCCTAACGAGCAACTCAGAGATCAGAAGAAAGCACCGCCTTCCGGTTCTGCTGGGTTTCTCCTTATTTGGCAGCCTGACACTTCTGCTGCAGCAGGGGGCAGTGCCGTCGCGTGAAAGAGAAACGAAACTGAAACGAAACACTACACGGTCTATGGGCAATGGCGGCGGCACTGCCTCGCTCCAGTTGTCGTGAACGTGCATGTGGGAGGAGAATTGACCATATAAGCAAGTCCGGATCACTATGACCTCATAGCGGGCTGGAGTGAAAAAAACTGTTTGAAACCTGGGTCTGAAATCTGGAAGAGCTTCTCACTGGCTGTACTAGGAGACCGATGGACGCCGTTTTTTGCTCTTTCTGGCAGGTTTAAGGTGAGAACTCAACGTTGCAACATGATAGATAAGTCAGAAAACATGGAAAACAATGTCATGGGCACTTTAAAGTTTGATGCAAAATTATAGAGGTTTACAAACAGGTAATGTGGCATTCTAATGCATCAGTGTAACTTTTCTGAACAAGAATGAAAAAATATACATTTCCTGCATAAAACCGGACGGTGCTCCATCATGCTGAAAAAGGCTTTGTTTGTCATTCTTGGATGGCTGGGAGGAGTTTAGGTTTATTTATTTAGCTGACGCTTTTGTCCAAAGTGACTTACATCTGTCATACACACATCAGGCATGTTGTTATGTATTGGGGAAACTGGAGCACAGAGAAAACACATGCACAGGGAGAACATGCAAACTGCACACAGGAAGGCCGCAGCAGGATTTGAACCTGCAACCTTGCAACGAGGCAGCAGTGCTAACAACTGCACGACCATGCAGCCATCTCCATGCAAGAGGAGTTCCTCTTGGAGGATGTTTAGGTTCTATCCTTTAATGAGTCCACCCTCTAGGCTGAGAATGAACCCCATTCATGTGCAGTCTCAGGTTTTTTTTTTTTAACTGTTGGCTGACTTCTCTTCTCCAGACGATCCTTTGTCCAGGTGCCCCACAATATCAGAAAGGGATACATGATAGAACATAACTTCCCCTCAGTCATCAAAGGACCAATCCCTGGACTTTTAACAAAATATTAGTCTGTCCCTTCAGTGGCGTAGCAAGGTTGAGCTGGGCCCGAGAGCAAGAGTTGCTTTAGGGTCCCTCTCCTGAATCAAATCACCAAATACTATTGTGAAAAGAGTTGTGATGATCGCAGATGGATCTGATCTGAGAGAGGAGGAGGGAAGCAGAGTACTGATAAGCCCTGATATCTAGTTAAATGTTTTAAATAAGGAAAAAATCTACAGTAAAAAATATATAATTGTCAGAAAACAAAGGTGCTATGTGAGCCTTTAAGGTAGGGGTGAGGAACCTTAATTTGCTAAGGGGCCAAATTAAGGGATCTGGGTCTTTCTTCAGAAATGCTGAAAGTATATTTTTATTTACTTAGTACTTGTTTATTTTCTTATACTTAGGTTTATTGAATGGAGCTCATCATTAAAGTCAGTGAGGGTTTGTGGTTCTTTTTACCATGAAATTAAGGTAAAAGTTAAAAATCCTGGATAACAAAAATCTACTTAACCATTTTCATTTAAAAATAATCTAATTTACCTGTATTTTTGTGACCTCCAATCTGGTAACCTGATCATTCATCCAGACTCAGACGTGCTGGAACTGGTCCGGTAAACTCCAGTTCAGTAAAGTTTCTCCAGGTCAGACTCCATCACGACCAGCGTCTTAACACACACTCAACTCACGGGTTTGGATGAAAAAAATGCTCTCTTGTCTATTCCTCCTGAAAAATGTTCACTTTCGGGATCATTTTTTGCCGCAGTCGCCTTGATTGACAGGCGTCCGTCTCTCCCAACTCTCCTGATATGGTTGACTTTACTGTAAGTTGCGTTCACTGACTGGCTCGGAAATAAGAGTCACTGTCGATTTGATTGCAGAAACACCTTTGGGAGAATAATATCATTGATGGAGGAGCCCTCTTTGGGCCCCCGGAGCCCCGATGCACTGCACCAGCTGCACCGACGCGGCTGTGTCCCTTACCTTTTTTTGTTGGACAGAAATGGCCTCTCTGCTGCCCTTTTTGACATCAGACCTTCATTTAAAATTTTCTGTCTGCCTGCTAACATTTCTTAATAAGTCTGGACTGATGATGCCTCAATCCTGCAGCTAAATCAACTTTAGTGGATGGTCCTGGTGCCTGTTGGACTTTCTTGAGGCCCTGAACCTTCTTTCATAAATGCAGTGGAAATGTGGTTTTTGGAATTCAAAGGGAGGGGTGTATGATCACACTTCAGTTCATGTTTATGTCATTCTCTAAACGTGTATGTCCAAAAACAATATTCATGTACAAGTGCAGTTTCAGGGAACTTTGATCTACATTAGAAGCAACATTTTTTATTATCTGAAGGTAAAACTGCATTAAAAATTCAAGTTGCTATAGAGAACATACAGTTAGGGGGAGAGATTTGTGCGTGGTGCAGTCTGAAACACATTTAAAAACATTAAAGCAAACGGATGCTGCTGCAGAAATCAAGTTTTGGAGGAGGGTGTAGGTGGCACTCCAGTGGAAATATTTTCTCTTCCTTTTTAGCTCA
This sequence comes from Callopanchax toddi, assembly GCA_006937965.1. Lineage (NCBI taxonomy): Eukaryota > Metazoa > Chordata > Actinopteri > Cyprinodontiformes > Nothobranchiidae > Callopanchax > Callopanchax toddi. The sequence goes on from SSNR01000196.1 coordinate 40,199, forward strand.
TCTAAATGACATGTTTTGATATAACTGGGTAGAGCTGTTTGCATATCAGATACTAGAACACATGCTGAGGACAATGTTCAGTCATGAGATTTTTGTGAGTCTGTGTGTGTAAAAGTTGGTGCCTGTTTGTGCGTACTGTGTTTTCTTCATGATTGGCATGTAAAAAGGCACTGATTATCTTTTAGATAATTACTGCTGTGGAGCAGAGAATGTTCAGTTCTTTGATTGGGTGACAACACTGAAGAAGCACTGAACTGTGGTTCTTTTTTTCCCTTCATCCTCTTCCCCATTTTCACGACACCTCTTCATTTACATGTACACTTACAGAGCATTTTGGGAAGCATCTATGTTCTGAACCAGTGATAATAATACTCTTCAACTTTAATAACTATCATTAAAGCTGGTAAATATAATTTTGAAGTAATTCTAGAAACAAGCTTTTGAATTTTTCAAGTGTGTAAAATTGACTTTGAAAAGAATAATAAGAAAAATAAAACCCTGTGGCGAACAGGCGCACACACTGAAAATGTGTGTGAGGCTTGTACACATATTCTGTTTTCAAAAATTGCTCAAATGTTTGCCAAGAGGATACATAATTTTTGCCTAGAGCATAATTTGATATCTTTTTTGCGGTTTTGGTTTTATTACATAGACAGGACATGAAAAAAAAAAACACTGTATAAAGGTTGTTTGGGTGAATGTTGGACACCCTGAAAAGAGGACTAATAATATAAAACTCAAGTTTCACCTTTGACAGAGTTCAAACCACCAAAATAAGATTATTAAAATAAGGAGCTGAAAGCAGATTTAAGCTGTGAATATATTTTAGCTTTCATTTTAGGAAGAAAAGTAATAAAACATTGAAAATGCATGTTGTTAGTAATCTCTTAGTCAAATAGCAGGTTTTAAAAGCAGTACGGTTTAGAAATTCTGAAGCGTTGCTTTTCAGAATGCATTCCCTGATTTCCAATATTTAACACTAAAGCTTGTGGCTTTATGATGATAAATGATTTTCTGATTTTCATTTACAAGTAAATATAAAGTTGTTCACTCTGTTTATGACATCAAGTAGCCTGCTGTCATGTTGACAGGCTCAACTTTAGGTAAACTCACTAGTCATTGGTGTTAAGTCTGATTTGGAAATTCAAGTCATGTGACTTGAGTTCAGTGTGGTTTGGATTTGATGGAATGAAAATAAATAATGTTTTGGTTTAGACAACAAAAATAAAATGTGTAGGTTGAAGTTTTACCACTTTATGAGGATGCTTCACGTTAAAACTGGACACAGGTTCAGGTGTTTGTTTGTTGAGCTAAGAAGCAATCTATCAGCAACAATCTATCAGCAACATCCTGCACATGATAAGCACCAGACACTCTAACAGGTTGCACAATTGTGACAGTTTCTAAGAGCCACAAACATTAATGCAAATAACAGAATATCCCTCATTTTCTATTATGTTTCTCTTTTAGTCTTCTTTTTCATTTTATCTTCATTTTCATCATTTCACACCCTCTTTCCAAGTCATAAAGCACCATTCAAAATACTGTAATTAACCTCTTCTCAGATTAAATTAGTTGCACCTGGCAGCCCCTCTCAATTTTTCCCCCACCAACAAAAAAAAAAGAAAATTGAGAAAAATCTCTAATGTGCATGCATATTAACACACACACACACACACACACACACACACACACTCACAGGGTCTATCTCTCGAGGCAAGGCTGGCAGAGACAGAAACTTGTGCAGATGGCTTGTTTGGGGCCTGTGGCATAAAGTGTGAGGGATGCAACTGTTAGCATGCAAACCAAGGGAGTGTGTGTGTTTATGTGTGTGTGTGCATGTGGAAAGTGAGCTCATTATGAGAAGAACATGTAAATGTTGTACCTGACTCACAACAGATGACAGCTCACATGATGCATCTGTCTTCACATGGTATTTGAGTTCAGGTTTTCCACAATTTGATTAATTTGTGTTTCAACTGAAGCAAAAATATTGCCTTGTACAGTCATAAAAATAGAAATCGAGAAAAATGTATACACTAATACTGAGACAGTGTGTTTATGTGTTTCCACAGTTTTAATTATTGAGATCTATGTGCTGCCATCTTCACTATCTCCTTTATTATTTTCTCTCTTGGTCGAAACAGCCCTGTGGTTCAGCAGACAGCCTGAGCATGTTTTACATTTTTATACATATTAAAGACCCAAATGTTTTGTGTAGATTTTATATGCACCATTAGGAAGGGGGTCTGGAGTGGCTGAAGATTTAAATAAATTCCTAGAGGCATTAATAAGACGGTAGCAGACAGACACTGGAACCTTCACATTCTTTCTATGAACTGTATAAAGAACTGGGTAATGGATGGTTTATAGCAGCGTTAACTAAAATAATGGTTACAAGTAAGTTTAGTGACATAGAAAAGGACATCTGGCTCCAAAGGATGAACATGGGAAGTGGAAACATTAAGTAAATAAGGGACTAAATGACAGAAACAAGATTCCTTTTTTGAACTCTACACATTAAAGATGGCCAATGTTTCAGAACTGCACTCGAAACTTTCAGACGGAGCCAAATAAAGTGACACAAAAAAAGTAAGATTATCTTTGTTTGGTTGAATACCTCTTTGTTATAACAACGCTCCCAGGCAATACATTTTATATCACTGGACAACCTGATGTTACTTTTACAATGAGACTTATGGGAAACAAGTTTCCATGTAAAATACCAAAATCCCCTACAACATTCACCTGTTGGTTTTCACTTTCAGACAATGAAAAGATAATTATAGTAAAAACTATTCAAACCTGAGAATATCCTCACTAATATAAATAATTGAAACTAGAAAAGAAGGGATCACCAGAATTCAATAGAAAGCAGCAGAAGTGAGCAGCCTTCACTTCACATTTGTCAGTTAAGCCATTTTCACACATACACTGTGCTTTTAAAATATTCATGTAATGTGTTGGAAGAGTGGCATGTAGAAAAAAAACCTGCATATGTCCGTAGCAATTGCTTTAGACTAGCTGCAGAGATTTTTCCATCCAGCCCCGAAGTTGATTCTCTGGAAGATAAGCGGGTGAGACAGTGCATTAACATATACGTACATGTACTGAGAGTCTGTTCTAAGGATTGATTTTTTGTAAAATTTTCTACTGACTTACATGCTACTTCCCACCTGGTCCACCATAATCCACAAACAGAAGAAAACACGTGATCAAGAAGCCTTATCCATCTTTTTTGTCCTTTTCCTCGTCTGCATCCCATCCTGCTTCCTCTGATGTGAATCAGGCATCGCCTCTACATGTATTCTAGTCACAGAATCTCAAATCATTTTGATGCTAATTGAAGATTTTGCTACAGTGGGTTAGTACTTTTCAACAGATGTCAAATTAAAGAGTATTTTTTGGATAGAATGTGTCCCATCAGTCTTTTGGGGCATTTTCATTTTTAGAATTAAAACAAACAGTTTTGGTGGTCGCTGTTGACCAAACACCTTTCTGTTACATATCGTTTTTCCTTTCCATTTGTTGCTTTTTATGCATCTTTCTACAAAACAAAGCAGTCAATTAAAGTTCAGTCTTAAATGATTCCACTGGCTGAAGTCGGGCAGAAATACAAACCTAAGGGAATCTGTCAGTCCCTGTCAGATCAATGGCTCTCAGCAGCCGCTCATCTGGCCACCCTTGTGATTGGCCGACAGTTTCTGTGATTTCTGATAGGTCTGTTGTCCTCGGGGTATGTGCCATCTCTCTGCAGCTGACACCCACAAGACTGCTTTCTGCTGAAATTCAGACTGTTTGTCTGCCTGACCTTGTTCACCAGCACTAACAATGAGATTTATAATAACAGCAGTTTTTGACTCTTGTTTAACAGCTGAGGAGTCTTTAGGAGCCACATACAGAAGAAACTCAAGCAAACAGTATGAAGTGCATCAACTTTATTCTTTGCAGCACTACTGTATAACCACAGCATGTTTACCATTTCTTAAAATGACAATTGGTAGGAAGTACCGTACATGTTGTGCACCCTGTTTTTTCTTGCTTTTTTTCCAATATTTAACATCAGTTTTTGTGCAATTAAATGCCTAAGGTATTATTTTGTTCAAACAAACCCATGTGGACACACATGAAACGGTAATCTATTTCAAAATGATAATTGTGTAGGCAGCCTGCTTTGCATAAATCCTGCATGCACTTGCCATGTTGGATGGTATTTATATAGAAATTAATGAATTTTAATTATGAAAAAATGGAGGAGGTTTCTGAAAAGCTTGCTTGAAATCTGTTCATTATTTTATGCATCTCTGCATCATTGTAGTGTACAGCAGATGGCCACAGGACAGATGTACTCAGTGACTAGACGTATACTGGAGTGACAACCTCCTGGAAATTCAAACACTCTTGTTTCCAATTAGTTTGTATTTTTGTCATAGTGGTTGTTTTATTTTCCTAAAATAACTTTGGAGGTCAACAATGTCAATTACGTTTTCAGATTAAAGTTGAACTCTACAGCAGAGGGCTGTACATTCATTAGCTCATCTAGTGTGTCACAGCATAATTTGACAATTTTGTATGGTCCTTATCAGGTATGAGAATCTCTGCTGTATTTATAACCAGATTATACCTCTGATTAACCCATGTCAGTATGGTTTAGGCACAGTGCACCTTCATGTATGATTACATCATCCATCAGGGAATGCTCACCTTGTTTCAGCAGGAAAGCAGTTTTTAAAAGGTAAAACACTGTGTCATATTCAGAACTTTGTGATGACATGCCCAATTTGACATGAGCATCTAAAGGGAAGTTAATGTTTTTTAATTCTTTGGCCGTTTTGACAGCCATGCCTCTATTTTTCTGTCGTAGTTGCAGTTTAAACTTCTTGAGTTGTAGGTTTTGAAATACTTCTTAGTTTGGATTTATTAAGGTTCGGAGATATTTCTACTTCTGTGTTTTGTTTTGTTTTCGGTCTCTTGCTGATGTCAGCTACCACCCCGATGATTTGCTTAAATCATTTCATTTCTAAATTAAGTTTTTAAAATGTATGGAAATAAGCTGTTTTGGCCATTTGTGACTTCTCCAGACTTTTCCTCCTCTGCAGAACCTATGAGTGTTGCTTTATTTAGACCTGTCGACCAAGCAAAATTGCCTGTATTTTGAATCAAAGTGTATTATTAGAAACTGTGCTGCAGATGAGCACTGCAGCTCAGACATAAACAAATGGCTCCAACACTAAAAGAGATACCTCTGAACCCTTTAGCTCTCTGTCTTGAACTAATATTGACTCTGCTTTCATTTTTTCTTTTGATCCAGTTTCAAAAGAAGAATTAAAAGCTCTTCTGTTGCTAAAAGCTTAAAAAACAAAGTTGATATTTAAGGATTCTCTGTGTTACAAATATTCACAACTTTCTTGGGTATGTTTCACCCCAACATCTCACTCATGGGTCTGTACTTTAGGGCTGTGCATCTCTTTTTTGTTTGGTCAATGCGATATGAATCTCAACACACTGCCATCGATCCGATACATTAATGATACAAGAGCAGTAGCAATCAATGCAACACAATATGATTCACCTCCCATTCACACTGTAGTACGATTCAGGGTAAGTTTTCATCCGACACAATGCATTTGGATGTGAAACAAATCAACAAAGCAAAGAAATTATCCCTTTTAATTGAATGAGCCAAATTTTTATTGACCTCGTTAAAATAGTTGTTCACAAAAAGACCTTGTCACAGTTCCAGTGCTCTTTCATGACTCTTGGCTCAAGTTTAACATAATAATGAGCAGCAAATGCATTTTCTGTAATATGGAAAAAAAATCCACTCCGGAGCCATTGTTATTTTACACAGAAAGAAGTCAACATTAAACAACATTCTGACATGCTGCTGTAAACAAGCACCATTCTCACTAAAACAGTAAAACCGTTTATCTTTGGTGATGAGTTTAGGAACACACTGAAATCATCAGCATGAGTTCAGAACACCTTAGTGTGGATTTTACATTGGTTGGTCACTGCAGGGGTAAATATTTATGGTGTGTTTTCAAGACCTTTTTGTTCCACTTGAAGCAAATTGTGCTGCAACAGTTCTAAGACGTCAAGGTTTACACCAGTGTTACAATTGCTGCAGTTCTCTTGTTAAGAACTGGGTGTCACTACAGAGTAATACCACTACGCAGCAGGAAAGGCACCAGAAGAAGTTACGTAAATCACAGGGAATGTTGATTTTAAATTGTTTTTGTCTCGTTCTTGTTGTGTCATTCTCTATTCTGCTTTTAAAATATTTTAGCTAGATTTAAACTTTCATTGAATCAGTTTTTAATATTAGCATTATTAAAATCATTGTTACTATTTTATATATTTTTAATATTATCATTACCAATTTTATAGCCACGTTTTATACTCTTAATCATATCTCTTGTCATGATCTGCACCCCTTTGAACTCTCTTCTAGAGTTGAGTTTTGCCTCCGTTTTCTTCCCCCGTGTCACCATAGCCACTCCTCCACAGCTCTCCTTTGACCTTCCTTCACAGCTGCTCCTCCTTCCACTGATCTCCTGCCCCTATACATATACTCCTCTGTTTCATTCTCTTCCTGTCAGATCATCCTGTTGTCCTACCTGTTTACCTGTTAGTCCTGTCTCATCAGCTTTGCTTTCTTTATTAAAGGTTTTGAGTTCAGCCCCTGTCACCTTGCCCCCTTCCTCTTTATTTTGAATTCACAAACCCAAACTGTAACATCTTTTTTTTTTTTTTTTTTTTTTTTTTTTTTTTTTTTTTTTTTTTTTTTTTTTTATTTATTTTTTTTTTTTTTTTTTTTTTTTTTTTTTTTTTTTTTTTTTTTTTTTTTTTTTTTTTTTTTTAGGAAATGTAATGTTTACATGTTATATGGGCTTTATGTTGTTTTTACAGCACTTTGA
>SSNR01000196.1:47546-79907 GCA_006937965.1 Callopanchax toddi
CACACTCTGTAACAATAGATGGTGATGATGCACTGGTTTTTCAACTGCTTATAAAAATTAAAAATAAAAATGTGAGCAATTTATCACCAATAATTTAATATGTGGGCTGCATGGTGGCGCAGTTGGCTAGCACTGTTGCCTGGCAGCAAGGAGGTCGTGGGTTCGCGTCCCGGCTCTGCGGCCTCTCTGCGTGGAGTTTGCATGTTCTCCCCGTGCGTGCGTGGGTTTCCTCCGGGTACTCCGGTTTCCTCCCACAGTCCAAAGACATGACTGTCAGGCTAATTGGGCTGGTAAATTGTCCTTAGGTGTGAGTGGGTGTGTGGTTGTTTGTCTCGTTCATCTCTGTGTGGCCCTGCGATGGACTGGCAACCTGTCCAGGGTGTCCCCCGCCTCTCGCCCCCTGACCGCCGGAGATAGGCACCAGCTGCCCCGCGACCCTCTGTGGAGGACCAAGCGGCTACAGAAAATGGATGGATGGATAATTTAATATGTTTTCATCGCCGTTCTAAATCTAAAACAATGAAGTGAACAAACTGACACAGCTTCTCCTCAAAACAAGTGTCGGTTTTTCTTCATTTATTCCTTGTAAAGCTTGTAGTTTGAAATAATTATTACCTTATTTATTTCTTCTTTCCTATAAAGGAGGCATGGACCAATAAACCAATGAATATATATAAAAAAAATATATCATACAGGCTTCATGCAAATGATAAAATCCTGAACTGAGTTTAACATTCACAGATTATTTCAGCCACAAAAAATATGAGCACATTTCTCATTCCTAGTATCCCAATACCCCTTCCACTGCTATGCTGATGATATCCAGGTCTACCTGCCCCAGGCAGACCAGGCAGTGGGGATTGTATTCAGACTCAAAGATCAAATAATGGATGAGTAAGAACATTTTACAACTCAATGACAAAAAACAGATGATCTTTTTTGTCATTGACACACTAACTGTCCCTCTGGTCTTCTCAGTCCACGTGCTCCACTTCTCTGCTCATCAGTTCAAACCTGGGAGTGACTTTTCACAGTGCTTTAAAATTCAATAAACAAGTTATCTCTGTAGTAAAATCTAGCTTTTACAAGTTGAGAATCTTTGCCAAAGTCAAAAGTCCCCCCCCCCAAAAAAAAAAAAAAAGAACTGGAGAAAGGAATCCACACCTTTATATCCTCACGTCTGAATTACTGCAGTTCTTTATACTTTGGCATTGATCAGTCTCTAATCTGTCGTCTGCAGCTGGTCTGCAGCCCACCTTCTCACTGGTAAATACAAATGTAACCACATAACACTCACCCTGACCTCCCAGTTCATCTTAGAATTGATTTTAAAATCCTACTGGGCTGTCACCTCACATCCTGTTTGACTTTGTCCACTGTTAGGTGTCATAGGATGCTCAGGTCAGCAAACCAGCTCCTGCTGGAGGTCCCCAAAATCAGGCTGAAGTCTAGAGGTGACCTTGGGGTGACTGCCCTTCAGCTCTGGAACAGTCTACCAGGTCATCTTAGGTCTGCTGAGACCCTGGGTATTTTAAAATCTCTTTTTAAAACACATTTTTAATTGGCTTTTAATTCTGGATGAGCTTGACCCCATACAGTGGAATCTTTTATTGTGTTTTGTCTGACTGTTTATTTTAATTTCATTCTTAGTACTGATTTATATATATTTTGTGGTTTTATATTTACTTTTATCTGTATTTGGTGAATTCTGTTGTTTTAAATGTGCTCAATAAATAAAGTTTGAGCTGAAAATACACTGCTGAGAAAAAGTACTTGTCTCCACATTGTTTGCTTTTTGTCACATTTGTTTCAGATCTGCAAAAAATACCTGCAAACAAACAATATCAGACAAAGAAAACCAAAATAAAAAACTGTTTTCAAATGATTAAACAACTTAAAGTAACCTCCTCAAACCAACCTGTCTCTGGGTGGGAAAGTATTTAATCACAGGTTGTAAAACCCTCTGCAGGTTTGTGATAATTGGTGAAGAGTCTCTCACAACAAAGAAAATTTTTTGGCCAACTATTCTTTGCAGAATTGTTTAATTTTAGCCACATTAGAGTTTAAGGTCAAAAATAACACCTTCTTTTTTAGAATGTTCTCGTAGAGAACAGGATTCATGTTCCATCAGTTACAGCAAGTCGTTCAGGTTCTCATGCAGCAAAGCAGCCCCAGACCATCACCATGTCTGAGTGTTGGTTTGTTCTTTTCTGAAATATATTGTTAATTTTACTCCAGAGAAACTAAACACTGTTACGTCCCCTGAAAGGGGTCTAGGAGATGCAAACCACACGCCAGAATGTCTGCTCAGTTTTTCCCCTGAATGACAGGCCGCTCCCTTCTTTTAAGCACACCAAGCTGATGGCCTAATTCCCTACAGCTGTGCGGGCCCGGCGCGTTGCTCTGGAGTCAGGGGGCGGAGCCAGGAGCTGACAGGAGGAAGGATCGGGCGCCAAAGACAGGAGATCGTAACAAACACCTTCCAAAAGTTCCAGCTTTGTCTTGTCAGTCTATGTATCCAGAAGTCTTGGATGCTTTTGAAAAATATGAGATGAGCCTTTGTAGAGTTTTTGGTCAGCAAAGGTTTTGTCCTTGGAACTCTCCATGGAGGCCACAGTCTCTGATTTTTAAATCATGACCTCTGACCCTTATCATAACCTGGTGAGGCCTGCTGTGCTTTAGATGTTGTTCTGGGTTCTTTTGATCTTGATTGTTGTTAGAATGGCTCATGATGTGTTGCGTTTTAAAAATCTTTTATCCTATTTCATGTTGTCAGACAGGTTTGGTTGAAGTAATTTCCTGATAGGTCTGGGAGTAATTAGGTCTGGCTGTGGCTGGTGGAACTGAACTCAGCCAGGCTGGTTTTGGTAGTTTTGTTTCCTTAAAGGTTTCGTATTCTGCACTTTCTATCCACTCTGAATCATTTCTTTTATATCTCAGTAACATGTCAAAGCTCTGCATTGGTCAAACTGACCCTTACTTTAAGTTCAGCTGTTGTTCTTCCACCCCCTCATCCAACCTCCTGAAGCTCAACTTTCCTTTCAAATGGGCGGGGCAGTTTGGGAGCAGAGCTTCTCTAAGCCCCGCCCATCTATCTTCTCTGCACGCGTTTGCGAGACGTCATTGGGTCTTCAGGGTCTCAGATGAAGGGAGTAAAAAAAGACTTTTGTGCTCGTTGATCAACCATCTATGAAGCTACTGCTGTGCTTTGCTAGTAGCTTCACCATGACTGTTTGCTAACGTTTGTGAGGATGGACGTGGTTTGGTGGGCTCAGGTAGACAAAGGTGCTCGTGATTGGCTCTGTCCTCTAGAGGGGAGTGGTCTTTTCCCTTCTTGACATCAGCAGGGGAAAGATTTAGAAACCACCCGTTTTAGCATTAGTTCAAAACACATTTCCCAAAAATATGAATAAGGAAGTAAAAACTGAAAATATTTTCTCACTTTTGGGTCTGAGACACAGTCTTTGGGACTGATATGACTGTTAGAAGATTTTTAAATAGTGATTTTGCTTACTATAGGACCTTTTTAATTTTAAAAAAAATCATCATTTGAAAACTGCACTTTGTATTTTCTCATGTTTGTCTGAATTTGAAATTATTTTTCTGATGTGAAATATTTAAGTGTGGCAAAAGAGCCAAAACGGAGAAAGTCTTAAGAAAAACACCACAGTATTGTCTAGCTTCACATTAAAATTGTATTTCGTTTCTTTTTGCTTTTAGATTCCTATTAAAAATGTATTAAACTGAACCTTCAAATAAACAATAAAATAATAAAGTGGTGGACTGAAGAAAAGCATTGTTCAAAATAAAACAACTCTTTTGATTTTCCACCTCATTCCTGTGAACAGAGACAGTAAACAGCTCATATTTACTGGTATTAGTTGGACGTATAACCAGTGATGGGAAAAAAATTAGATTAGTCACAAAGCAGCATGGGCATATTTGACATAATTTTTATGAACACCATCAGCTCATCGTTGCATTCACACAGAAGAAGCAGTTCCACACAGAGGGGGTTGATGTGGTGCACAAACATACAAACACATAAACACACTTCAACACACACACAGTCCACTGACAGTGCCAGCTCGTGACATTTCTGAGCATGCCATAGGGACAAGTGGTTGAGGGTTGGCGGCGGGCTAAGTGTCTGTCTGTGGGCCTGAGATAACGGCTGTCACCTCACCGAGTCCCCTCGTTCACACATGCACAGATGCACACACACAGAGACAGCAGCACACAAAACGCACAAAATATGCTGTCTCTATCCCTTTTTTTCACACTGGTCGACTATTAAACCATCCATCCACTGTGACAGTGAATGCTACTCAGCCGTCCATTCAGCAGTGCTCAATATCAATAGAGTCCCTCAGTCTCTGTTTTGCGCTCCATTGTTGCCTTGACGAAATGGGAATAGCTTTAACAGTTGGTGGAGCTACATAGCCTGTGAATAGAGCTGGCTTATGTCTGTGCTTTTGCATTGTTCTGCCTTCCTGTCTTTCAACCTGAGATCTTTTAAAGTGGCGTGATTATGTCAAAAGCGGTGATGACGCATTGTTTTCAGACTACGAACATTGGCACATGTAGCGTTGCGTATTGTCTTTCCTGTGAGCATTTGCAGGGTACCTCATTGAGTCAATAGCTTATTTTGCTGCACTGTGGTGTGTGTGTGTGTGTGTGTGTGTGTGTGTGTGTGTGTGTGTGTGTGTGTGTGTGTGTGTGTGTGTGTGTGTGTGTGTGTGTGTGTTGTGCAAATAGAAACAAGAGGGAAGCATTTAGGAGTCATTCACTGGCCTTTTTCCTGTGGACAGCCGACACACTGCTGCAACTTTTCACTAATGTACTAACCACTTTCTTTCAAACCTAATCACTTTTTCTCAGTCAAGCATGAGGAAGAACAGGAACATGGGGAGAGGGAGTGAGGGAGAGTGTGGAAAAAATGAATCACTGAAAGAATAATGCCAATTTCTGGGCTCCATTGATTTCTACAAATGGCTACACATTATAGTGAGGACGGCACAATAGGGACAATTTCCAATAGCACGTATGCAGAACTGTTTTTGTTAGATTGTGTGTGTGCGTGCATATGTGATTTTAAATGCATGAACTGAGTCCAAAAAGAATAGTGACATATTTAATCAGCAAAAATGGTGCATCTCTCCCTTTCATTGTGTGTTTGTGTCTGAGGCTGCATCTGCATTTCCAAGCAGGTCCATTTGTCAGTGCAGATTGTAATTAAGGGGGGCAGCTCAGGAGCGAGGAAACCAAGAAACAATCACACTCTCGATTAGTGTGTTTATTTGTGTGCAACTGCTTGCATGATAACGTTTGTGTTGGGACGCATGTGGCTAACACATATGTTGTAGGAATCTATCTTGAAGTCAATCCTAATCTCTGTTTTTGTCTTTCAAATTGCCTCTTTCCGACATCCCACCCATAATCAAGGATCCTTCCATGAGCACATTTTCTTCACCGTTACTCTTATTCATCCACAGCCCATCCGTCCTTATCATTCATCCCTCCTCTCCCCACTATTTCATTCTGACTTCCTTAGCTCAACGAATACAGAGCTGTCTACGAACTCTCAGGTGGTTCAAGTCCATTACTTTGGGAGATAGAAAAACACTGCTGAGGTGTTCTGATTGAGGCCTATTAAAATTCATAAGCTGTGGAATAAGGCCAGATAAAAAAATGCACGAATAAAGGCTGGGGTGGAGTATTTGGACGTGCTTGTGTATTTGTGTGTGAATTTGTCAAGTGTTTATGAAGAAAGAGGAGAGGCAAGCCAAGTGAGTGAGAGTGATAAATGCTTTGTGATCCCACGAGCCCCTCACCTGCCTAATTTATCTCCATACTTTTCTTCTCTTTTCTTGTCCTTTGTGTTTCTCTCCTCCTCTTCAGGTTGTCAATACCTTTTTTGTGCAGCTTCACACCCTACTAAGGTCTATTGTCAAATATTTTTTGCTTATCCTTTCATCCAGCCCACATGTAGTAGCTGCACAAGCCTCGTCAGTGCTTCCTGTAGACAGCTATCATCCCTCTTTAACTTTGGATAAAAAGAATATTCCCCACTGTTTTTGATGGTTGTTGAAGATTATCAAACAAACACATTTGTGCATTCACGGACAAATACCTTCTACTTTTTGTTTTCTTCTTGCTGCACAAGACACACACACACACTCACACACAGAGTACATTAAGAGCAGAGGGGATCGATAAGGAGCAGAGGTCAATAGAAAACGCGCTCTGACTAGTAAAACTAAAATTTCTCTGGGAGACGGAGACTAGCTCAGAGCTAACCATCTTCTTCACCTCTCCTCATTCTTCTTCTTCTTTCTCCTTGTTCTCCTCCTTTTCAACGATGGACTCATTTTGTATCTGAGTCACTTGGGATAGATGATCACAAAGGCTGGGAAGAATGCAGGTATGGAAGCGGAGGGAAAAGATTTAGCTTAGCTGGGGGGGGAATAAGTTTAAACCTGAAACAAAAGCAACTGATGGCTGTGATAGCCGTGAGGTTCCAGCTGCCACTTTATAACATCATACAAACCTAGTTAGAGGAAGCACATCTGCTTTTTTTTCTTAACAATATGACAGAATGTCTCTGGTTAGGTAGTGTAAAAGTAATGTGAAGAAACAGTCCCATGACAGCTCTGTTAAAGCATCACTGCTTTCCTCTGATACTATTAGATATCAGCTCAGTTAAACAGGTATATGCTGTGTAATTAATAAGAACAATATTCTGCTCAATTCCATGAGGTTGAATCTGTTTTATTTGACTGTGTTATCCGTGATATTTGCACAGATGGTTTATTTTCACTTATACTATTTGCATTGAGCAGAAAAAGCTTGGATGAGGAAAAAAGAAAACGTAATAAATCTATACAGCACAAAGAGCAAGGACATCATCAATGAGCGCCAACATGGAGCTAAAATACTGTAAATGTGAGAAACAGTTATTTATTTCTGTTGACAATCAGTTATTGGTACAACCAAATCTTGAAGTGATCAAATTATCTACAACCGAGGTCTCAAACTCAGGTCCTCGAGGGCCACTGCCCTGTAAGTGTTAGGTTTCCTGCTCCAAAACATCTGATTCTATGAATAAATTACCTGTTCAGCATGTCCTCAAGAAGCCTGTTAAACTCCAGCTGATTCAAACCAGGTGTGTTGGAGGAATAAAACAAGGCATGTAGGACAGTGGCCCTCAGAGTCTCAAGTCTGAGACCCCTGATCCACAGTAAATTTGTACAAATTCAAGTAAGATGTTCTTAGTGAAATAATCAATGATCATTAAGCTTGGTTAGATCTACCTTTTGGAGCTGATTACACGTGTTTTGCTGCAAAAGAAAAATTAGTAACCAGGTCATGTCTTCTCTTATATATCGATGTTCTCATCTCATGATTGAAAAATAGATCAGAGCGAGAGGCCACTACTTTCTCACATGATTCAAATGTTCACTCTGGTATGGTCCATTTGTCAGAAAGGCTAAGACACATCATTGAGTCCAGACAAACTTCAAGGTTTAAAAATAGCTTTAATGAAAACAATATGCACAAACTAAAATAGTTGGGAGACCAAGACAAACAAAAGTGGGAGGTCAGACAATTGACCACCAGATTATCTCCTGACACTAAAAATCCCAAATTAACCCTAAAAAAAAAAAAAAAACAAGTAATGAAAGGGAGACCTAAGTACTCCTTGCATTTTAATGTCATGCTAGCCAATCAGCTCTGGAATGAAAGGAAACACCACTACAGTCATTATAATTAAACACACACAGTCACAGTGTGGCATAACAAGTATGTTCCATTTGACAGGACTCCGTTCTCAAAACGGCCACATGCATTCTTTTAGAATTAAGACATATTTCTATATGTAGCAGTGCTTACAGCTCTGTCACTCCGGTCATCAAGGACCATCATCTAGAAGTGCCTACGCCACGCTCACGACAATCCAGACTCTTTCCTGTGTCGATCTATGATGGTGGAATGACCTACCAAGCTACCAGAACAGGTCCATCTGTCCATTGGAGATGGACAGATGGACCTGTCCATCTCCAAGAAACTCCTGAAGACCCAGCTCCTAAGAGAACATCTTCTAGACTAGCTCCTACCCTGCAACTCCCTTCCCTTAATCTACTGTACTCTCTTTCTACACTTCGGTCTATGGTTGTATTCTTTTCCCTAACTGTCACCTCAGAGACTGACTAATGTTTCCCCCCCCCTCAATGGTATCTTCTGGGTTACATTATCATTTGTAAGTTGCTTTGGATAAAAGTGTCTGCCAAATACATAAACATGTAATACCTGTTTATATGAATAATGATGGACCCAACACATCTAATACATTAATCATTCACCCTCGTTCATTCAGGCAGAATGCTGAGTTTCATCATGTAACACGGCTGAGGAAAACTTTTCCCCTTTTCCCTTTTTTTTCTCCCATTACTCTAAATGGCAGTAATAAATTAATCCGAGTAAAGTAAATTTCCTGCCAACTCAAACTGCAATTTGTTCCTTTTAATTATTATTTTCACTGTTTTCTAGTTGGATTGCAAGTCTATAAATAAATTCCAACTTTTTGAGTGAGGGTGAAGTTGTTTTTTTCTTTGTGATTGCTTTATAACAGAAGGTCAAAGTATAGGAGTTACAGAAATATCATTTAGCAAATAAAGCCACTGAACTGTGACTGTGCACTAAAATGCAAGGTAGCTTCAGGTTCAACTCAAAGTTTTCAGTGTTACAAACTGGATCACTTCTTACTGAGGAGAACAAGCACGTCAGTTTATGTTGGATATGAACCTGCTTTAACGCAGGTTAGGTTCAAGATAAGGGATCACCGGTAAAAGCACTTCTTCCTGACCAACCAATATTGTTGAAAACTGAAGGAGGAAAAAGACACTGATCCACAGAAATGTAACTCCAACCTTTCTCCTCTCTGTTAGTCCAAATGAGTTTAGTTTTATTCCAACTGAAAAGAACGTTTATGAAAACACTCAGCAACAAAAGCTCAGCGATGACTCTAACCTGGATTCAAAATGTGTATCAATCTGAAAATGTTTTTCTTTAATAAAAGTATAATTGGTTGGCATGAAAAAAAATTGTGAAAATAGCCTTTGTGTACCACAACTTATAGTCCACCATGTGCTGATGTAAATAATTATGGTTGACAGGTGTAAAGTGATAAATTTCTATTAATTTTAATTGATATATTGAATTCCTTTTTTTATTAGCTGATACATGACAAATGGAGGATTAATTTACTCAGATGTCCAGATGACAAGCTTCCTTTATTCTGTTTTTTAAGGATTAGTGTCTTTATTCTGTTTGAGTGTCTAGAGATGTGGAGGTTAATTATTTTATAATGGCAAAGATGAAAAGAATGTGATTGGATTTTTAAAGCAGCCCTGCATTGATTCAGTTTAAGGATTATATCAAAACACATGTACCTATAAATCAGATCCATTTATTATTTTGATAAAGCATCTCTTCCTGCTGTTTGGTTGTTTGTTTGTTTTCTCAATAATGTGTAAGAGAATTGAAACTGAGCAGAAACAAACAGCAGCAACAATATGAAAGTATCATTACCCTGATAATGCAGATCAATGTTCAAGTAAAAAAAAAAAAACATTTTTGTTTATAGCTTATATCAGAGTCTGGTTTTATTTCAGTTTTAAAACAAGCTAAACATTTTTAATGCTCTGTATAATCACCAAACACTCATTTCTTTAGTGATGTGACGTTCATGGACGAGTCAAATCTTTTGAACGGCTCTTCACTTTGAATGAGGAGAACCGAGTCCTTGTAAGGAACGGTTCATTTTTTTGTATTAACTGTGACGTTTGAGGCCGGGAGGCAACATTCAACGACACTGGTTCTTTATTTAAAACAACATCTATGAGCATAGCAACATGAACCCATGAGTGCTATCGGGGAAGCTAATTAGCAATGCACACGTAGGTGTTGCAAAAAAGAGTATCCCCAAACATAGTTCCACATGACACTTCTCGTTACAATACAATACAGTACAATATTGCCAAAAAAAATCCATAACAGAGCCAGTTTTTTGAACGGCTCTTTGAGGTGATGGCTCCTCAATGAACGGCTCCCTTCAAACAGCCATAAATCCCATCACTACATTTCTTTGTTTTGCTGTATTTACACTGAATGTGATCAATTTTAATAAATTGCACCATGTTGTATCATATTGCATATAATCACTTTTTGATCCTTGTCTATCTATAATAAACCTGATCACAGATCAAATATAATTGTATCTGCTACAGACCAGAGATGCAAACCCCTCATTTGTAGGCCATTTTTGCAAAAGTCAAGTTGATCCTGAATTTTCTTCTAAGGCCTAAATGTCTTTGATCCATCTTGCATCAGTTTCTAAGACCCTGAATATTTTCTGACCAAAGCACATAAATACAACTCTCTATGTTATGTCTTTTTGTTCATCTCCAGCATGTTGCCTCTGTCACTGTCAACCCTCCATTTGTCCCTCCACAGTGATGGGATCACGCCATCTGGGTTTGACACATACATTTGTTTAGTCCCCATTGAGCTAAGTGGATTCATGTGGAATGGAGATTGCCTGTAATATATCGAAAGAGAGCCGGGTGCGTAGGGGGGAGGTAAGTTGAGTGAATAAGAGGGGAAGAGGCACTGAAGAAGAGCAGAGAGATTGATGATTGATCCAAATAGACCCTGCTAAAACAGTGACAATAAAGGAGTGAAATGGAGAAGAGTACGAGATGGCAAAACATATGCTGCTCTGTCTACACCATCAATCTAAAGTTGTGAGCTCACCTGGAAACCATCAAGCTTTGGCATGCTTGTATCATTGTGTGTTTGTGGGTGTATCATGGGTATAAGTTCCTGGCTGTGACGTTGACGAGTTTCCTCACATCTCATATACATATTCAGAGAAAACACGTCACTCCATCATCCTTTTCTTTCCCACGATCAGTTTCAGAGCTAGCGCTTATTTGTGACATTTGTGTCCACAAGTATTTGTTGTGCTCCCTCATCTCACTGTGCTTGTGTGTATGTAATCTTCATAATGGGCCATTTTTCTACCTCCTATAGAAACTGAAACATAAATATGCAATCATGAACACTATCAGTAATGAAAAAGATGCACGGTGCAGGATTTACTGTATAGCTAGCTCCACTGAGTGTTTTGACTTTAAATTAGAACAAAAAAAAATTAGAATATATTGTTTGTTTTTGTTGAGTAAATCACATTGACCCCTCAAAGCTAGGAAAAAACTGGTGTATTTCACAATTCTTCAATACAATTTTGAACTAAAAGTTGTAGTTTTGCTAAACTGAATGTAAACATCCTGTTTGATCAACTACTCATTTAATTCAAGCAATAAAATATATTATTTTCAATAGGAATGTTCCAATCGATCGGCCACTGATCAAAATCAGCCAATTTCCGTGAAAAAAAAATGTGATTGGTAAATTCCGATGCTCTCCTTTTAGCGCTGATCATACCAGCCGATATGTAGCTCCTAAACCAGAGGTCACAAGGTTCACAGCAAATCTGCAGTGCTACCGTGAGTTCATTACACAGCAGGGACTCGCCATCACCTGAACAGACCGCACCATTTAGAGTTGGTTGGGAGCTCAGACCAGGAGAGGTTGGGTGGCGAGTCCTGCTGATTCACGCAGCTGCGTCTCCTCCTGCAGCTCCAGAGAGTCTGTTACTGCAGCAAGTTGTGCAACACCCCCATCAGGAAGCTGAGATCATTCTTAAAATTAGTATTAAAAGACAATAATTTATGACGGAGTTGGAAAGAGCTCGCTTGCTCATGACCGGGAGGAGAAGGAGCAGTAAAGCAGCGCGTTGTGGTGCAGGTGGATCAGACAGGTGGAGAGAGGAGGAGCTGAGAGCAGCAGGTAGACTCTTTAGTAATGATCAGACCATTGTCAGTACTTAGTTTGTTCTTTCTGGGCATAAAATGGACCAGAGTGTCAAAACAATGCTGACTTTTCTGTGTCCAAATAGCAGTGGAAAAAAAAACTAAAACAGTTTTTTTTCAAAATGTTATTTCAACCACAAACTAATTAATGGGATCCTGTGCACAAGATATGCACTATATGGATGGATGGATGTCTACATGGTGTCTTCAAGTTTTTGTATTTTCTTATCTTGGAAAAAGTCAGTAAATACATGTTTTTGTCCAAATGAAGGTGATTTATCATTCATTTTCTACAGATCAAGAAGCCATTAGTCCTCATCATTACTACAATGTGAAATTTATAGTCAATCCATGTGATCGGTATTGGTGATCGGCAGCAAAAAACGTGGCCGGAGCATCCCTATTTTCAAACTAAACTATTATTGTTGGATAAGAAAAAAATCCCACACTCTGCTTTGTAGTCATCACACTGCTTTCAACAGGAAAATTAATAATCCAAACATCATTCTTTATTGAACATCACATTTAATTTGTAGATAACATACCTCATTGAATCTGTGCAGTCGTGTAAGAAAAAAAATCCTCCCATTTCATATCATTTGTCTCACTGCGTCTCCGTGAAGAAGCCAATGAGCCCTAATAAATTAAAGCGATAATGACGAAGAAAGAAAACTGTTTTAAATCAAGCTGCAGTTGTAAGCTAAAAACCTCCTTTTGATCAAAATCCATAATAACACGACCGATTAAGAATGACTCAGCTAGTTATGTTTTCATTTGAGAAACGAGGGAAAAAAGGAAGGGAAAAAAAGTGAGGGGTAAACGAAGGAGAATGAGCAGAAAATCTATCATAATTAAGCGACAGCATAAAAAATGGAAGTGTGTGTCTTTTTATAGACGACTACTAATTGCAGGGAAAGCAAAGAGCCGATTCTGTTGAATATTAGCTTTTAATTACCCTAAACGAAAGCACAACACACATAATGGTGCACACATACACACACACAGGAAAGCTCTGGTATAAAGGCAAACACACACACACACACACACACACACACACACACACACACACACACACACACACACACACACACACACACACACATGTTCACACATACTTTGTTCAAGGTTTTAAGTCTCTAGACATCCTCATAATATTTAGTGTATGCCCATCCCAGACAAGATCATTACTTTACTTTAGAGGCTTGCATGCTCAGAATTTTTCCCAGCTCATTATTAAATATACCAATGTTTAATAGCTAATTATTACATATTTCATACCACTTGCTGATAGAAAGTCTTGCTGAAGTGTGCTGCAATTTTATGCTTTAGGGCCTGGTCCTGATGCAAGCTGGAATTTGTCAGCTTATATTATTTATTTTGGCCTAACGAGTCAAACTCCACCTGCTGAGAGGAACATCAGCAGCAGCAGATAGACGTTCATTAATTCATATGACAAGATGGTACAGCAGCATCTGGTGAGGAAGACAGTGATCGGCGGCAAAAAGATGTCATGATTTGAAACTCGAAACTGAACGGACTGTGATAATCTCTTTCCTTTATGCCTGAAAAATTGAATGAGACAGCTAAAACACACAATTAAAAAAGAAAAGTAGTTGCATTTTCTTCCTATCATTAAGTTAGCATATGTCAAGATGTAAAATTACCAGTAAAGGTTGACCCACGTCTTAGCTGGCCTTACCAAGGGCACTAATCATTTACTTAATCTGCATACAAACTACTGTATTTTCTTATCTGGAGGATGGCAGCCAGTGAACCGCGACCTGCCCTGAGGTGTGTGATGTACACACAGGCACAAACCTCATCTCTCGCTCGCTCTATCTCCTTCATTCTCACTCTCTGGAGTTATTGTCAACCACCAGACGTCCCTCTGCCTGGATTAGAAGTCTGTTATGAGAGCCCACATGACTATAATGGCTGATAATACAATATGCAGCTCAGTTCTAACTCCATAGGCGGCCAATTAACCTCTCTGTCCTCTGCCATTCATTTACAGGAGACTTGACTGAGAGGCTAATGCAGCACACTTACCTCACTAGGTCTCATGAAGTTTTAGGTTGACAAGTATTCTAGATGGGTACAGAAAAAATAGAGGAAAATTCAGTACTTGAAGTCCTAAATGCATAATGGATTATAGTATAGAAATAAGGTAGTATAAGGCAGTTATGTTACTGGTAAATCTTATAACTCAGCAGGGCAAATGGAGGGTTGTCACTTCAGTCCCAGTTCTGGCTGGGTCACATTGTTGTGCCCGTGGGCAAGACACTTCACCTACATTGCTGTACCTACATTGGTGGCAACTGGTGTATGGCAGCTTCGCCTCTGTGGCCAAAATGTAGCTTACCACCATCACCATATAATGAGTAAATAACTGTAACGTGCAGCGCTTTGGAGTCCATGACTTAGAAAATCACTATACAAAGCCAAAATGTGACTAGCTCTAATGCTTGGGTCACACAGGAGCCGGATGTCCAGCGCCGCAGTGCGCCCGAGCTGTGATTTAAAAACAAAACCATTATAGTCAGTGAAAGTGGTCACATGGAGACCGCCTCAGCACATCCCAGAAGTGCCAGTCTGCATCCCGGTGCTAAAGATACGCACCAGTTCAATGCACAATGTCACAACATTGTGGAGTACTTTTTATGACACAGACAGTACGACAATATGCTGAAATGCTAGTTTGGCAAACATAAACAACCACCAGCTGTGGACAAGGAGCGAGTCATTGTGGAATATTTACATAACTGAGCTTTTACAAACAGATTATTCCAATAAATAGCTCACTTACCCATTGTTGAAGAAAAATGTTCCACAAGACATGACTGTATTTCTGACCACATACAGACCAAAAGATGTGTTTCATTCTTCCCGTTTTCAGATCTCACGAGATATTGTGATTATTACGTGATTTTGCAAGTTGTGTTCCAGGGAGCTAGGCTTTTAGTGATATGTCCTGTGAGACCAGAACACTCACCAAAGACATGGTGCTACCTCGGCACGGCACTGAAGTCTCCTGTGTGACCCAGGCTTAAGGATTGCCTGCATGGTGGCGCAATTGTTAGCACCGTTGCCTTGCAGCAAGAAGGTCAGGTTCAATTCACGGCGGTGTCCTTTCTGTGTGGAGTTTGCTTGTACTTCTCATGCATGTGTGAGTTTTCTCAGGGTGCTCTGGCTTAGAAAGTGAACATTGCAAATGAACATAAACAAAATTAAAAGTCAACATTGCTTTCATGCAAGGAAAATTGAAGTAAATGGGTTTTCTTTTCCTAAAGCGTCTAAATCTATACAAGTTATTTTGGAAACAAAAACTGAAACAGCTTCAGTTTAGTTTAATGGCGCTTTAGTATTTAACCCTGAAGAAATCTAGAACCCCCAAAGCTAATGCCATTCACACACTTCCAAGGCCATACTGATGAAGTGCCTTACTAAAGGCCTGAATAAAATGGTTAAACTTTGTGTGTGAGGAGCCTTGGCATGCGGCAAACTGTTAGTTTTGAGTGTCTCTCCCGGAGTGGCAAAAAACACTTGCAGCACTGAATAACACTATGGCCATCTCTCTCCACTCCAGCATTTCGAAGGCCACATTCACTGTTCCAAACCTTTTTCTGGCCCAGTACTTAATCATCACAGCGGGTGTGTCATGTTTTCAATTTAAAAATGCATGTGCTCCTCCCACACTACCATTATTACACACACATCCACACTAAGAGATGAACAAAAAGCTCATGGACACATAGATCTCACAGACTTACACACACACACACACACACACACACACACTCACCGGGGCTATTACTGATGCCTGAAGTGGACAACATCCTTTTCAATAATACCCTTACATTTGGTAGAGGGGCCATAATTTACAGCCTGTACATAAAGAATTGTCAGGAACCCAAATGAATCCTTAGTGCTCACTGCCTCCATTCAGCTCAGTCCATTAATCATGTCACTGATAAACACAGGCATAATCTGACTGTGTAATAAGGTGCTTGTTTGCTATGAATAGCACATGCGCATAGCAGCAGCCAGTGTAGCTGCACTCATGCACATGTTCACGTTCACTTCACATAACTCACGAACAAACACACACTCACTGAGCAACAGCAGGACAAAGTAAAAACTCAGGCACTCAAAGATGTGGGAGTGTGCTTCTTGTTTACAGAACAGAAAAAGGTAAAGTCAAGGATGGTTTTGGAGAACATCAAAACAAAAACATACAGTTATTAAAGTAATCAACTGATGAGGAGCATCAAAGTATAAATGGCTGATTTCTAGTGTAAGACCTTGATTTAACTTTTGTTCATCAATAGCCTTTAGCATTTGGCTGCAAGCACTAGTTGGAGTATTATTTAAAAAATACTGTGATTGGCTGAGGACCTGTCCAGGGTGTCCCCCGCCTCTCACCCCTTGACCGCTGGAGATAGGCGCCAGCTCCCCTGCGATCCTCTGTGGAGGATGAAGCAGGTTTAGAAAATTGATGGATGGGTGGATTCAAAAAGTATTTTATGATCCTTAACTAAACTGTCTTGCTGATTCATTTAAACCAAGTTTTTAACCTAAACCAACTCTTTCCAGGTTCCTTAACAGAAGAAAAAACAACGGTGTCACATTAAAGGTCAAGTCTCCAAAACTAAGGTTGAGTCACTTATCCAGTGATCACCACTATTAGTACTAATCCACTGATTGAGAAATCACAGTTCAATCCTAGTACCATGCCATGTAATGAACCTCCAACTGCCTCCTGGGCACCATGAAACTGACTGACCTCTGTTCCTCAGGGAAGGGTCAAATGCAAAGAACATATTCCACTATGTTGTACTGTGGTACATCGCCACAAATCACTTCCCCTTTTCATCCACTAAAACCTGTGGAAATGTTACTAAAGTTTTGTGAGAAAAGAGGAGCGATGTGTCAAAAAACTGAGCAACAAATGCAGCACAGGTGATACTGAGAAAAATGTCCACGCAATAAGACCTGGCAACCAGTCAACATGTTCTGGGGGAGTATTATACAGACACTTTCAAAACTGTCCTGAGCTGCAGAGATCCACTGTCACCACCACTTTGCTTGTTGGGAATCACAACAATTATATCAATACCAAATAAATCCCAAAATAGCTTCTTGACCTCTCTAGTTATGGCCAAGAAAATCACTTTACTGATTTGGAAATCCAAAACATTAATTCATCAGTGGACTATTTTACTTATTGAATATTTACATTAGTAAAAGTTGCAGGTCAACATACAGATGACATGGCGTTCTTTGAGGAGAACAGGAAACCATTTTAAAACATTGCAATATTTCATTAATACAGAATGATACAGTTTTCTCCTGGATGCATCCATGCCCCTGCTCTTCACTGGCACCTCCTGGCACCCCTGCATTGTATCATCTTTTTTAATGCATCACATTAGTCAGGGATACATGAATATTGTTCATATTTATTAAATGGAATTGAAAAAGCACAACATGTGGAAGACTACCAGTTCTCTGTGCATGCTGTGTCTTTTTAATGCAACACATTTTTAACTATGGCTTTTGAAGCACGCTTTGCTTCTAGGATTGTTTCAGGGTGGCTAGGGAATGAACGGTACAGATAACGGGTGTCTTTCTCGGGGCTCTGGCTCCACCCCTGATTGTTAATACCACATTCGTTAGCCTGACTTGGTTTTGGGTAACAGGGCAAAAACATATATATCTGTATAGTATACTTCCTTCATAGTTATCTCATCTATTACTTTTACATTTTTAGAATTTCTTTCTTATTAAGTTTGACATGTTCACTGTAGTGGAAAATTACCTTTCTCCCACTGCAAGCTCTTTCTAAAATCGGTCGTTGAAAAAAGTATGGCCAATGTGGTTTTCAAAAATCCAAACACCAAAAAAAAAAACAAAAAAAAAAACCACCAAAACATTGACTGGTATAAAACACTAAACACTTTAACGGTATCAAAATATTAAGGTAACGGTGCCTTCCTCAAAAAACACTACACTTTAATACTCTTTGCAAAGAGGAGATGTGGTAGCTATCACTTCCTAAACCAGATCTGAGGAGGCCCTCTTCCTCAATCCATACAGAAACTTCTCCTCAGGATCCGCCCCGAGAGGCAGATCTTTCCACTTTCAAACAAAGGAGACATCTCTGGATGTTCCCCAAAACCAGTTGAATCTGGTTCAAACCTGAGGCCTTTTTCCTGTGAGGCACTGGGGCCATAAGTCTCATGAAGTCCCGCTGCCTGTTTCTCTACAACACATACACATCTTCACACACTTATTCATAGCTCAGATCATATTTCTTAACCTCTGTTTCTCCAAACAGAGGCTGTTCAGAAACCTATCTGCAAAATGTTTAATTATTTATCACTTTTAGAAAAAAACTTCAAAAATAGCTGAAAATCCATTTATTGACCTTATGATGGATGCATGGGAAGGTTTTTAAATAAAACAGTGCAATGCCAGAAAGGTAATCAGAACATATTCTATGATTCTGTAAAACAAGATATTTTTGGAGTTCTGATTCTCAAAAATAAAGTTCCAGCAATCCAAACTTATCCAGACTCGTCATTTGTCTGATTAAAATGCCATCCTCTCTTTAATTAGGAAGCTGTGACTGTCTCTCTAATCTGTCTCTTCTTTGATCTGTTTATTATTTTCACTGAGGGTGGATTGAGTGTGTATGCACCTGTGTGCATTGGTGTATGCATGAAGTGTTAGGAAATGTGTGGAGATTACATTATCACAGCCTGAAGCTTTCTGCAAAGGAGCAATGGTAAACAAACTGGTGATAAACTGCAAAAAAATATTTTTCTTTTTTATCTATGACTCTTCTTTATGGGCAACGGTTGAACATGGCTCCAGACATTTTAATACAAAGTAAGTAAATGCTAAGTGTCTGACTGTGTTTAAATGCATATAGGAAACCCTAAATGCCAAGCACATATTAAAAGCACTTTATGAAAGGTTTACTTTGTGCTCTTTTTGACATCTGTGCTTAAGTAAAAATTCAGCATAAGTTTTGTTACATATGATTTTGTTGTAGCTGCAGAGAAAAGAAGGAAGAAGAGAGAGATGTGGTGGTGGTGGGGTGTTTAAAAGAAATTTAATAAAAAAAATGTGATAAGAAAATGAAATGAGATTAAGCCATTAAATGGAGCTAAGAAAGAGAAAATGCAGCCAGCTGTAAAAGTTCTGACAGGTAGTTGAAAGAATGAGGCAGAGAATAATGAGAAGGTGTGAGCAAAAAGGAGAAAGCAGAGTGGTATAACAGAGAGGTGTTTTGGTTATTTCTGTCTCACCCTGTAATAGGATTTTTCACCTGAACCACTAAGACCAGGCCAGATGAGCACCTATTTCACATGATGGGATTTCCCGCGGATGCATTCCCCATTGGAACAGATTCTTCCTACACTCGTTTGATTTCGGCTTTGATAGAAAAAAAAGGTGATTTTTTCCCCCCAGTGGGGGAGTTAAATGGATTATTAGAGCAGAGTTCTGTGGAGAATAGGGACATAGGAAGCCACTGAGACACATACGCCAAAGTAATATAGGACTTTATCTGATGATTCATTTATCAACTCCACGTGGTGCTACGATGCATACTGTTGTGTTCCTGAGTGTGTTTAGGGAAAAGAAGACGGTTAAATAGAGCACAGAAAACGGCAGCGTGTATGTGAGTGCAGCTCAGGATATGAATGCATGAAAGTAAATGTCAAGGGAGCACATTTCCATGCAAACTGATTTCTCAATCTAAGCATCAAAACAGAAAGTGACTTTCAGAGTGCTTGTCACAGGTTACAAAAATAAATTTCCTAAACAAATTTGACATTCTACCTTAAATACTAACAGACCACTCCATGTCTCCACATCTTCTGTACAAAGACAAGACGCCTGCAAATCAGAGTTTCTCTCAGCAGTAACAACACCTCTTATCTGAACCTGCAATAAAAATCACCTTGTTTCCCAAGTGCCTCAGACAACCATTAAAAGACTATAGGTTGTTATTATGCTAGATTACATATTTTATGTTTACTTGAAGTGCTTTGGAAACTGCTGTGGACCCACCACCTTCTCTAATGTAGGCTGTACCCTGAAAGCTTTACCAAGCAACAGATGTCGGTCATATACACTAAACAAAGACATGAAAGACATGCATTACATAAATCCAAGTAAAAAAGGGTCCTAAATACATCTGTTAAATTTAAAATGACATATTGGAGCACTGCTAAGTTTTGACATGGGTAACTGAATGTGTAAACTCCTATTCTCTATTGTTTTACATACATAAAAGGGATACTTCACACAAAAGTGATTTTTTTTTGTCTGTTCCCATATTCCTATAAAAAAATAATTTGTAAACAGCCCAGTTGTTATCCTGATCCAGCAGTACTCCTTTGGCTTTTGCGTAGCAGAAAACAATGTAAGTGAATGGTAACAACTAGAATTGTGAGAAAAAAAGTCCTTAAAATCCCTCAGTAGTGATACTAATGATACTAATTCTGCCTAGTGACCTCAGTAAACATATTGAGTACAAGTGAAAATAAAAAGTAACACGAAAGAATTACAGGTACTATTTTAGACTCGGGACTACTTCATGACAAAGAACAGCTGTAAGCATCCGCTGAATGGTGAAAGGACACAACGCAGTGATCCCAAAGACACCTACTTTTGTAAACACAAAAACTAGCTAGTAGGCTAAACCCGGTAATGTTTTTGAAGATAATCTCTGTGCAGCTGGCACCTTTGTGTTATTTTTCTTCATCTTTGAGGTTTGCAAACAACATGCAGATACGTGTTTACGGATGTAGGCGTCTTTGGGGCTGCTGCGTCATGTCCTTGTGCCTTTCAGCGGAGGCTTACAGCTGTTCTTTGTCATGAAGTAGTCCCGAGTCTAAAATAGTACCTGTAATTCCTTTGTGTTACTTTTTATTTTCCCTTGTAGTCGATATGATTATTGAGGTCACTAAGCAGAATTAGCATCATTACTGAGGGATTTTTTTTTTTGCAATGCTGTTGTTACATTTCACTTACATTGTTTTCTTCTCAGCTAAAGCTAAAGGAGTACTGCTGGATCAGGATAACAGCTGGGCTGGTTACAAATTGTTTTTTCCCACTTATCTAACTATGGGGAATATGGCAATAGACAAAAAAAATCACTTTTTGGTGGAGTATCCCTTTAATGTATGTAAAACAACAGAGAATAGGTGATTACACATTTCAATATGACTGCCCTAAATATCTTTGGTAGGTAAATTTGCTAGATAAATATTTGGTGTAGAAGTAAAAGCTATAATTCTTTGGACATTAAAATCTGCATGCTTTGTTCTAATTTAGGCAAAGTGGGTGTATACACAATAAACAGAACCAATGCTAAATGTTTCATATTATCATTTAATAAAATGCATTCATCTCATTATAGTTCAGTTATAGTTTAACTCAAAAAATAAGCAAGTCTAGCACATAGAGACCAACCAAACCTTGTTTAAATTTCTACTAACCTGTGCAGGCCAAACTGTGTTTTATGATGAAATCCAAACACTTAAACCAACACTGAGAGAAAACACTAAGATCCTGGAAATTAATCTAAAGGTTAAACTGAGACATATTTACTTGAACAAATATGTATTTTTGAGTCTTTATTATTGATTCATTCACCAAATTTTAGCAGCAGAAACAAGTTTGATGGAGTGAGAGGCTGTGCCCTCCTGCTGAGGCTAAAGACTTTCTGCTACAATCCCCAGCTTTTACTTCTTCACTATGACTCATGACACTATAGTGTCATGAGTCATATTTCATTCTCGTGCTCCACACACTCTGTATTTGCGTCCCTGTCAGGCACTCCATAGGCGGTCCAGGCACTGCACTCTCACTTTACAGTTCTGCTTTCTGCATTTTTTTTATGTTATTTGATATCTAACAAAACAGAATTTTTATATTTTAAAATGTATTAATAATTATTCATGTCTGCATTGTGATGCAAAATCTCTTTTATCTTCTCACACTTAATGTCAATAAGTTTTAGCTCGTTTTAATAAGGCCAAATGTCATGAACCGTGGTGGGTGGACCCGATGAGGCAGAGAAGCAGAGGCAGGACTCGGAGGTAGAAATCCAAATGGTGTGTTTATTAAATAACTATGGCACTGACTAGACTACAAAACTAAAGACCAGGAACAGGACCATGACGAAGACTATGACACGGACTATGACTGTGACAAGCCAGAACAGATGAACCCAGGACGAGACAAGAAACAGAAGGGTTTAAATACTGTGGATGTAAATCAAGGAGACAAGAAACACCTGACGACAACACGTGAGGGAGGGGCGAGAACAGGAGCAAGGAGACAGACATGAACTAACAAGACAAGACAGACAGGGAATCATTACACCAAATGTGACTTGAGATATGAAATCCTCTAACATAGAATTGACATCATGCCAATGGGTATCATACCTCAAATTTTAAACATTTGGAAAAAAACATGAAAAGTGTTGATTTCACTCTATTTTAACATTCTTGAATCATCTTCTCTCAGCAAAAATCCAGAAATTAGTCACAGCCATTTATAAGTTGAGCTTGACTGATTTAGTCTTTGTTTTATTATAAATCCTTGAGCAGCCAATACCACTGATATGTTTATATTAGTGCACATCCAATAAGCTGGCTAAATTGGTAAAAGCTTAGTTCAAGCAGGCTGCAGACAAAGGCTATTTCTTTCCTCCTGAATGTTAAATTGCAGCTCACGTCAGTGTCATTCCAAACACACACTAAAGGGGAAACTTGAAAGAGAAAAATAGTTTCTTTGGGCAGGAATAAGGCAGAAGGTGTGACTGACATTATCACTTTGGATATCCAGCCCATCACTCTGATTGAGTATCTTCTTCATCATCCTTTGAAGTTGTAAGAGTTGAGGCAAGCTCTACCTTCTCAACATATCTGCACTTTGAACTCATTGTTAATTTGGTGAAAATGTTCAAAGAATAGAGTGCTAGTGGCACAGTTGGTTAGCTTGTTGCCTGACGGTCCTGGGTTCGGTTCCCAGCTGGGGCCTTTCTGCATGGAGTTTACATGTTGTCACTGGGGTTTTGTCTCCTTTAGGTACTCCGGGTTCCAAGAAGACATTGCTGTCTGGTTAATAGGTGTCTTTAGGTGTGAGCAGCACCGTAGTTCCGCATACACACATCACACACTGTGCATAGGGCACCATTTGCCTGGGGGGCACCAAAACATTTCAGGCTCGTGAAAAATTCTATTGATAGTAATCATAATAACGAAATGTTTAAAATAAATAAGTGTAAAGATGGGCCACTAACCCGTTGATCTCCGTGTTTCAAAGGATTAATGAATATTAATGAGTGTTGGTCCTTTCAGACAGGAGCCAGTCAGTGCGTTTACATGCAGTCTAGAAAACCAAATTATTGCCTTAAATCGACTTAAGTCGGTTTTTTCAACTGCATGTAAACACGTTAGTCCGGCTGAAGTCGAACTGGATCTAATCGAGCTAAAGCACCCAGATAATGTGGTTGTAGCTCAACTTCCTCCTCCATGTAAACAGCTTAGCCGAGCTAATGCCGGCAGGCACTCCTCCTCCGAGAGTGACGACACCGCAGAAGTGGGAATACAAACAAATCAGTAGTGGTAAAAGACGATAGAAGCAAAAACAAATGGACTGCTTGCCAGCGCTTGGTACACGAAGATGCCCGATCAAATTTGTGACCGATAGAAACATTTAAAACAAGAGTTTTTAAACGCTAAGAAAACAACCAGCAGAACACCGACAGGAAAGGGCGCAGGTCGCCCCCTATCGTAGCGGAGTGGAACGAACTTTATTTGAGAGTTCGCTTTTCTAACAGACATGTAAACTAGGATAAAGGCTCGCAGTTTATTAACATAAGATCGACCTAGACCAATCTAGCTCGACTTAGATGTGCATGTAAACGCACTGAGTGGAAACAGTGCGCTGCATCCAAAGTGCGTTTGTTGGATGACACCTGCGCCAAGCTGAAGGAGCGCAGCGCACCACCGAGTAAAAATGTCAACTTGGCCGCAGTGAGGAATCCTTCGTACACCTAGTCACAGGAACGTGAACTGCTGCTTCAGTGAGGCCAGGACTTCCTGATGATTGCGTTACGCACGGAGATCAGTGGCCAGGCTGGAGCGTTTTCGCTCTGTGCATCCTGGTCTGTGTTTGGCTCGTTCTGGCTCAACACTCAACATGCATGCCCGATGCAGCATTGCTGCGCTGAGCTGAAGCTGATATTTTTAACTAGAGCAGGACGTCAGCTCAATGCACAGATCAGTACCGTCCTGCCACTGAGCAACAAACACCTGAATGGGTTTGGATCCAGATCTGGGTTTTCCCTCAGACCTGATCTAAATGAAACCATGGTGAACCTGATGGTGTCCAGTCAGCATCACCTTGATTTAGCTGGTTTTATAAAGTTTTAGGTGAAACACTGAGTTCAGTCTGGTTACAGTTTTTTCCTTGTTCTGAATTTGTTAGTGGAAACAATGTGAACTAGTTCACCTGCTAACTTGAGCCAAGAATATTTAGATTCATGTCTTTTTGGCTGATTGAAGAGGTTAAAGTTCAGCTCATATTGTCCCTTAACAAAACACATGACTGAGTTCAGGTTGTCAGATGAACTGTAAACCAGAAGCATCAGGATTAAGACTTTAGAAGTTCTGACTGGCTTTGAGGACCAACAGCAGTCTGGATGTAAAATACTGAGTGATTCCTGATTTATTGACATTTTGTGTCCTTGTGTGACAGCGGTTCCCAAACTTTTTGTGAATAGTAACAACTAGCATTGTGAGAAAAAAAGTCCTTAAAACTCACTCAGTACTAATTTATTTTATTTATTTATTAACATATGTTTATATGGAGGATTAACCCCTTGAGATGGGACATCTCGTTTTCAAGGGGGTCCTCCATTGCAACAAAAACAAAGAACAAGTAAACAAGACAGCAGATCAAAGATAACAGTCAATGACAGCATTACAACACAGAACTACCAACACATTCAAACATCCAAACACACACACACAATGGCTCACTGTGCTCCAACCCACCCCACCAACACTAACCCCACAACAAATATGATAAATAATAATAATTAATAAAAAAAAGACAAAATAAAAAAAACTAAGTACATACATGACCAATAAAATCAGAACAAAAATAAACACAATTAGTAACATAGACAAGTGTTCTGAAGATGTTCAGTCAGGGCTCTTTGAAACATTGTAAATGAAGATATAGAACGGATGGATAAGGGAAGATTGTTCCAGTCATACGGAGCTTTAAAACAAAAAGCAAACTTCCCAACCTCTCTTTTAATTCTGGAAACAACAAA
Organism: Callopanchax toddi; assembly: GCA_006937965.1. Taxonomy (NCBI): domain Eukaryota; kingdom Metazoa; phylum Chordata; class Actinopteri; order Cyprinodontiformes; family Nothobranchiidae; genus Callopanchax; species Callopanchax toddi. The sequence continues at coordinate 72,852 of SSNR01000196.1, forward strand.
AAAAAAATTGATCATTGTGTCGCAGATTTTGAAGTGAATTATAATGCAATAAATGTAACTTAAGATAATGTGGGTAATTAAAGTAAAAAGTTTTGAAAATAAACTGAAACCAGTGAAACTGTCTCCTGGCAGAAGATGCAAACCAGGACAACTGTTCATACAACACACAGTGATGAGTTCTGAAGAGACAGCGAAGCACAAAACGACATATACTGTTGTATGAGACATCAATAGAATGTAGACGGGAAGCAGTAGTGTTCTGGTAGATGATGTCGGCATAGTCTAAAGTAGGCAGAAGCAGCTGTGTGGCTATTTTTCTGACCAGGAGATTAAAACAGTTAACAGATTGATAAAGTGTTTTAAGTCGAAAATTGAGTTTATATGTAGTGGCTTGAATATGTGTTTTGAATGATAGATCAGATTCCAGACAAACTCCAAGGTATTTATAGGTCTCAGTTGGCTCCAGAGGTGAAGAGTCAAGAAAACAAAGTTTAAGATGTTTTTCAGATTTATCCAGATCTTTTCTATGAAACAGTAAGGAGTAGGACTTGGTTTTATTAAGAAGAAGTTTATTGGCTGAAAGCCACTGCTGAACTGAATTGAAGTCTTGTTGTAGAGAATGGTTTATGTCGGCGATGGTCGGCTTACTGCAGTAAATTACTGTATCATCGGCATAAAGATGAATATTGCAATCTGTGCAGCATAAGGGCAAATCATTAACAAAAATAGAAAATAATAAAGGCCCCAGAGAAGAACCTTGAGGGATACCTTTAGCTATGCCAGTAAAATCAGACTGAGAGCCCCTATATGACACACACTGGAGACGATGATGGAGATAAGAGTTAAACCAGAGTAGAGGTGATCTCGAAAGGCAATAGCTTGCAGTTTATCCAATAAGAGATAGCGGTCAACTAAATCAAACGCTTTGGAAAGATCCAAGAAAATGGCACCAGTACACAAATTATTATCAAAGCTAGAAAAAACATAATTAGTGAACTTTAGGAGAGCAGTGGTTGTGGAGAAGTGTTTTCTGAAGCCTGACTGACACTGAGTAAGTAAGTTATTATCTGAGATATAGTTATATAATTGATTAAAGACTATTTTCTCAAAGATTTTGACCACACTGTTGATTATTGAAATTGGCCTGTAGTTGTTCAGATTTTGTGGGTCACCACCTTTATGCAAAGGAATGACTTTAGTGCATTTCCAAGCAAGAGGCACTTCACAGGTATCAAATGACAAATTAAAAAGCACAGCTAATGGGGGTGCAAGGACCTGAGATGCAAGTTTAATGAACTTACTCTCTAGGCCATCAGTGCCAGGACCACTGGTAGAACAGAGCCTACCAATGACCTGTTGAACAGCTAATGGAGTGACATGTCTAAAATTAAAAGAACTATTACAGGGCTGGCTAAATGGATCTGCATGAAAACCAGATGAATCAACAGATGGAGTTTGGGGAAAAAGCAAGCTAAAGGCATTGGAGATCACAGCTGGGTCATTAGTTATTTCATTGTTAACCATCATATTGTTTGTAGCTTTTTTAGTTTTGCCAGTTAAAGTGTTAACTCTCCTCCAGAACTGTTTTGGGTTACTTAAATCATTTGTCAGACTGTCTCTATAATAATTGGCTTTGGCATTTCTAGTTTGAGTTGTGCATATATTACGTAAACGTTTGTATTCTGCTCTGTCCTCAGGTAGTTGTGATTGTTTATATTTAGTCCAGGCCCTATCCCTACATTTAAAAAGATTAATAAGATCACCATAATTCTGCCTAGTGACCTCAGTAAACATATTTACTGCAAGAGAAAATAAAAAGTAAGAAAGGAAATACAGGTACTATTTTAGACTCGGGACTACTTTATCACAATTAAAGCTGTAAGCCTCCGCTGAAGCAAGGACATTCTCTTCACAATAAAATGATGCTTGGAGGAGTTAACATGGTTGACAGAAAAAGACTCGGGAGTTATCCAAATACTGTCCCACAACTCCACACAATAATGATAGGAAATGCTTATTTACACATCTTTATGTGGAAAAAAACATTGTAATTATTACCATTATTGTTTTCCGCCATTACATTTTTCATCTTGCGCACCCCCTAGAGGCAGCTCGCGCACCCCTGTGGTATTCACTTTGGGAATCCCTAGCTTATGATATCACAAATTATGAAGAGATGTTTTGTTAAAGCAGCAGAAAGTCGAGCCTTAGGTATTTTTTGAGAGTGAAAATCATTAAGAAATTGTGACTCATTCGTGTGTGGTGATGCTTGACTTCAGAGGGTAAGCCAGTCCTGTACGTCTCACATCTCCCCACCATATCTAAGAGGGATGCCAAGTTACACACACCACAAGGGGATCAATTAAACCTCTCTTCTCTCCTCTTTACACCTCCTCAAATAAGGAAGGGAGGATTTCAAACGATGGGCTGTTACCTCCCAGACTACCACAACCACCCCCAACCCCACCCAATTAAGACTCTCTTCAAACGAATGAGTTAACACCTGTTGGAGGGGGTGAAAGATATAGCTTCTTTCCTATGTCTGCGTCGTCTTCTATGCTGCTTAATGTTCTCACTGGAGGAAAAATCCTGGCATGTGGGATAGTTGAGTTTATGGCCGCTAACTTTGTGAAACTTGAAACATTTTCTTTTTTGTTTTGTCAAAAAAAAAATCAATCTCTAGACTTATTTCACCAACCATGTTAGATATTGTCCAGTCTTTAAGCCACAAATACAAGATTTTTTTCTTCTCTTTGTTGTTTGACATTAGTCATAATAACCTTTGCATTAAGTGATGCATTCAATATGGAATTAAAGTACTTTGACCCCTCTGAGTGCCAATTGTCTGCCCATAGTCTGTTTTACTATGCACACATTCAAACTTTTGTAGGACCCAAGAGGCTTTACAAGGTTCTTTAGTCTAACAACATGCTTCTGTGATCCAGGATGAGAAGTAATAAAGGAAAAATGATCATAGTTACAACCTGAAGCTATTCAAACCAACAAACAACTCAAGATAACGACAGTGGACCATTTAAAATGAATGTGGTTCTTGCACAACATATTAAGATTTCTTTTTTAATATAATAATTTTATGTATTACAGTGGCGGCCCGTCAATAGGGGGTGCTGGGGCACCGCCCCACTAGTCTCATAGGAAAAGGAGGAAGAAGAAGATTGAAATCACAAGATAGTTTTAAAAGAACCATCAAAATAAACTAAACGATCTATCCACTAAACATACAATAAGTGCTGTGTATAATCTGCATTTAGGTGTCGTTTTAAAATGTTCTCTCACTTGTTTTACCATGACTGAAAGGTTGTGTGGCGTACTTCCTGTTTCGTTGGGGTCTTACACATGCTTCTGGTGCAAAAATATTTACCATAGACCAGCAGTGTTGAGAGTAAAGAGTTACAAAAGTAAATAATTACAGTAATGCATCGCTTTTTTCTGTAACGTGGTAATGTAAGGCATTACAGGAAAAAAATCTGTAATATTTTACTCGATACAAACGTCAGTAACGCGCGCATTACAGTGCATGTTTAACCCGGATTGAAGTGGTGGTTTTCCAGAGGAGAAAGGTTACTCAGCGCCAAATGTTTCACTTCCTGTAGTCAGACAGAGCAGAGATGAGTAAATCTGCAGCCAGTGAAACAAGTCTGGTTCTGTCCGGTCCGAAACTCGTGGGTGCGGTTCGGAACTCGGTCCAGAGGAAGAACGCGGCCCGAGTCGTGCGCGCTCATGGCATCCAAGGCCCGTTAAGACATATGAGCGCGTGCAGCGCTCCATAAACTGAAGCGAGCGATCTGAGAAGTTTCATGATAGAGTCACTCTATTATTCACATCAGAAGTTGGAGAGCTCGCTCTCTCGGCGAGAGACTCTCGCGCGCAATGAGCAGAGGAAAGCGCGCGTCATGCAGCGTCCTGCAGGAGGGAGGAGCAGACAGGTGGAGAGGTTGCTGCAGCAGACAGGTGGAGGTAGGTGTCAGTCAAACTAATAAGGTGCTTTTGCAGAGAGATATATGTTTATAGGTTTAAATATACTCTATATAGATATGATATATGAATAATAAATAGATAAGTATGGATATATGGAGAGATGGATGGATGGATGAATGGATGAATGGATGGATGGATGGATGGATGGATGGATGGATGGATGGATGGATGGATGGATGGATAGATGGAGGAAAGGATGAATGGATTTTGGATGGATAAATGATGGATGGATGGATGATGATAAATGGATGGATGGATGATAAATAATGGACGGATAGATAGATGGATGGGTTACTACCCAGATAGTTGATATATATATATATATATATATATACATGTATCCATCACATCACCTTCCACTGGATGTGGAATTAAAGCGGCACTCTGGAGGATTTCATCAGGAGAGCAGTTTTTTAATCTAGCGTCCAAAGGCTCCTCCTCAAAACATCTCGACACGCGCGTCCGGTCGCGTGTGCGCGCGTGCACGCGGCGCATATACTTCGGACATGAACTGTACAGCTCAATGTGTAGGGTTTAATCACTCACAGTTCACAATCTTATTCCAACAATACTACGAGGGTCTGATGAGCCCTCTGTCACTGCTGCTTCTGATATTAGCTCTGTTAGCAGAGAGCTGCTGCTGGACTCTGAAGCTGAACTTGACTCGGCCCTGGATGAACTTTCTGACCAAAATAAACACATAATCCTGTCAAGCCTTGCCATTCTGTGAGGTGAAAGGTTTAAAAATAAAAATAAATCCATCTTTAGCTGGAGAATGGGTAGGTTTTTAGTAGAAATGAGCTGTGAGTCCTCAGTGAACGGCTGAGACGGCAGAGAAACACACGGAGCGTCCTGTACGACAGCGCCCCCTACTGGTACAGGTTTGGTCGATGCGCGTGCATGTTCAGACAATGCAGAAATTTGAATTTCATTGGCTGAAAAATGTCGGCGGCAAGAAATAATGGAAAGGGGTCTCTAGGAGGAAGGAGGGTCTTCATCAGAATGATAGATGTTGTGAAACTCAACCCATAGATCATAGTTTAGACCTGAAATATCATTTAAAACATTTAGAAAACTTTGATACAGAGAAAAATGCTCCAGAGTGCCGCTTTAACTCATTTAGATGTCAAATCCATATTTACAGTTATTTTGGTGAGAGTAACTAAAAGTAATGCAAAAGTAGTGTAATGCCTTACAGTTAAAAACCAGTAATATTGTAATGTAACAAATTACTTTAAAATGACAGTAACAAGTAATAAATTATGCATTACAGTTTTGAAGTAACTTGCCCAACACTGTAGACCAGGCATCATCAAATGGCTGACTGATTAAAGGTATAAATTGTAAAGACATAGAACATAAAATCAGTCTTTATGCAGATGATGTATTACTGTTTCTCCAGCATTCACAATCCTCCCTCTCTCAGGTTATTGAATTGATAAACTCTTTTTCAAAAGTTTCAGATTATTCAATAAACTGGTTAAAATCTACAGTTCTTCCAATTAATTGCTCCTTTACCAACTGTCCTAATACATAGTTGCAGTCAGGGAATATTACATACTTAGGTGTTAATATCTCTCCTAGACTGGCAGATTTAACTAAACTAAACCACATCCCACTCTTAAAGAAAGTGGAAGATGATCTGGTCAGATGGAAATCTCTACCCATATTGCTCATGGGGAGAGTTGCTTCAATTAAAATTATGGTTGTACCAATAATCAATTACCTATTCTCAATGATTCCAAATAAACCATCATCTGACTGGTTTAGATCTCTGGACTCGTCTATTTCTAAATTTCTTTGGAAGGATAAACCTCCACGTATTAGCCTGAAAACGCTACAGAAAACCAAAGACAGAGGAGGACTTGATGTACCTAATTTTTATCATTATTTCTTAGCCAACAGGCTACAATACATCTCAAGATGGATTAAGCAGGACCCACTAGATGAGTCCTGGTTAGACGTAGAACAGACAATATGCAACAATATAGAGATTTCAGATCTACCATTTATTAGCTCAAACATTAAACGAAGTGACTGCTTTAAAAGCCCTAACATCAGCTCTTCTCTGACAGCATGGTGGGAGTATCTGAAAATGACTGAGTCTTCACTGATTCCATGCAGGCGTACACCCATCTGGAACAATCCTGACATCCTACAAAACAACAATATGATCAACTTCTCAGACTGGAGGAGTAAAGGAATCGTATACCTGGAACATTTCTTTGAGGGAACTGATTTCATCCCATTTAACAGGATAGTCTCACAATATGGGGTTGACAGGAATAGATTTTTAGAATATCAGCAAATTAAATCTATAATAAAACATAAATTTAAGTTTAATAGAACAGAGCTACAAACACCATCAAGGGTATTAGATTTCCTTAATCTCAAATCTCCGAAGTTACTATCTAAAATATATAGGTTACTGTCTAAAGTAGATGATTAGATATCTCTTCCTATAGCTAAGTGGGAGGCAGACCTATCAGTCAGTTATGACCAAAACTTCTGGTCTCAGACATGTTTAAAACCTTTTAGAATGACTAGAAACCCCAGTTTACAATTAATTCAATATAAAATCCTACATAGAGTTCATTATACAGGTCAACGGATGTTCAGGATGGGTTATGCACCATCTGAAATTTGCACAAGCTGCACAGACAACACCCCTGACACCTATATTCATGCACTTTGGTTTTGTCCACCTGTGCAGAGATTTTGGTCCCAGATATGTGAAGATCTGTCAAAGTGTCTGAAATGTAATATTCCAGCTTCCCCTCCAGTTTGCTTACTGGGAGATTTAGATGATGTCATCACAGAGATTAATTCAGTTCACATGGTTCTAACGGCCCTATGCATCGCTAAGAAAACGATCCTCATAAACTGGAAAAACAAAAATAATCTCAGTTTGAACCAGTATAGGAATCTGTTGTTGGACTATATTAACCTTGAGACGACCTCTGCCTCCGCTCCAAAAAAAATCTCTCTGGGCAACTTTGATCAGTTCCATCACATAGTAAGGATGGGGGGGGTTCTGGGCTTTGTCCACCGGGGCGG